>JAOWBN010216432.1:0-13537 GCA_028565015.1 Pinguicula moranensis
TTTCAAAAAATAACTCTTCATTTTTTCAAAAAAAGTTCTTATAATCCAATTATAAACATAAGAGGGTCTGCGCAAAATACCCCCTTACACACATGATATTTGATACATACTTTCGTGAAATTCTCGATCCGGAAGATTTATCTCGTGATTCAGTATAACTCTTTGATAACTCTGAATAAGTTATCACACAAAATTTGGCCGGATTAGTTATAACGTGTTTGTCCAAAATGGGTCAGTTTGATAGACAAGTGGCTGATAATTTGGTGATTTAATTAGTTATTCACACACATGCAGTTTGATACACACATTTGCATAATCCTCAACCCGGTTAACTTATCACGCGACACGAGATAAGTCGATGCTAATCCAACCAAAGTTGTCTCAATGAATTTGGGCGGTTTTCATTAGCACTTATTTCACTCGTGTCATAATTACCACCGGACCCTATTGTTTTAACTAATAATTACGACTTTTGCCACCTTATAAATACTGGATTGCAAAACTTAATCATCGTGCCTCTTCATTTTTCATTCTTCGTAGACGCTCAAATTTTCCCAGATCGAAACGTTCCAGACAATTTTTCAGCAATGGCAACCGTTCGAATTTTTTGGCGGATGAACAATATTTTGGTAAAGGACAGAAGGGTAAGTTTTCTTGCAACATATTCATCGTACTAAATCAAATTGAAAACTTAAAACTGTGATAACATTCTATGTAGTTGCACCATCAATGATCTAGATTACCTTTATAGGCTCCTTTTCGGCCAAGGCCTTTTTGCTCCGGACAAGATTGTCGAGT
This sequence comes from Pinguicula moranensis, assembly GCA_028565015.1. Taxonomy (NCBI): domain Eukaryota; kingdom Viridiplantae; phylum Streptophyta; class Magnoliopsida; order Lamiales; family Lentibulariaceae; genus Pinguicula; species Pinguicula moranensis. The sequence goes on from JAOWBN010216432.1 coordinate 799, forward strand.
AAAGTTTTCCGCCCGTGCGTCATCTTCGTATCTTGTGTTCACAATTGATTCGTGATGTTCTTCCCAAAATACACGTAAACCCTAACCTTCACTGCTTCTTCGAAGATTTTGTTTTAATATTCACACCTTCTATTGACCTTTGGTGTTAGTGGATAATAAAAAATTATGATTTGGATTTTACATTCAATGTAGGAGACAATTATAGATCTACTTGTTTGCGTTTGTAATTGAATTACCTTATATTTTGAGTTATGTTTGTTTTACAAACAATCGAAACTATGATGAATTTAATGGATAAGACCACATTCTTGGTAACAGTACGACTGTTTATTAGAGACATGCCAATATGCGTGCCTGGCCAACCTGCGATGCACCGCATGGTTTGCAGGCTGAAAAATCCTGCCCGATACGCGCATGTTTATAAAATGTGCACGTGCCAAAAAATGCATATTTTTTTAAATGTGCGTGCCGGGCCAGGCCAGCCTGCATGCAAATAGATCACGTACGTTTGCACGTTTTCTATTTTTTTTTTAAAATTTTTTATTATTATTTAATAAAAAAATAGTGTAATTTACATGAATTTTTTTTAAAAAAATTCAGGTGCGGGCTAGCCCGCACCGCACACACGATTTGCAGGCTAGATTTTTAAGCCTGGCACGCGCACGCTTTATAAAACGGGTGCGTATTACACATGTTTTTTGGAGAAATTTTTTTTGGGCCCGCATGCACACACGTTTTAATGCGTGTGGTTTAGGCACGTTTGCACATTTTTCAATGCGTGTCGTGCCTAGCCCGTTGCACGCACACGTTTGCCTGTCTCTACTGTTTATGACCACTCTGTATATTCTAATGGCATGCGAGAGGCAAGAGGAATATAACAAGGCCAAAAAAACGTAAACAAAGTGCTCCATCGAAGTATTTAATCTTGGACAATATTTCAGAGCAACTGGCTTTCCTGGAGAGACAAACGAGGGAGAACCACAGACAATGTTTTGACAACCTCAGGATGTCCTTAGCTGCATTTACCGAGCTCTGCAGGATCTTACGGGTTGATGGTGGATTGAAGAATGATCAGTATGTTTCAGTGACAGAGAAGATTGTTATCTTCCTCCGCATGTCAGGTCACCATTAGAAGAGTAAGACTCTACAAACTAATTTTCAAAAGGAATGGCTAGACCATCAGTGCTTCCTTCCATCAGGTGCTACGGTCTGTTCTTAAACTGAAGGTCCAATTTCTATCAACCCCTACTCCTATAGATAGCTCTTGTAATGACATGAGATGATCTTGTTTTCAGTGGCATATGAATTTACTATAATACAAGTGAATTTTATAAATTTTGGGAAACCTATAGCATACACAAACTAACTCCATAATAGCCAAACTTATATTTTTAGTTTCATGACTTGATTAATTTTCATTGTTAACTGTTGACATAAGCATGATTATGCAAATTTTATGTCTTCGATCGTTCTTTGTACGAGATCTTCAGTTTTAATGTTTTCTTTGTATGCATCATTTCATTGTTGTGATTCATATTCGTCGTTTCTTTGTATCCATAGCGTTTCTCTATATACATCGTTACATTGTGAACTTTGTGTATTGATGTTGTTTGTTGTTTGAGATAATATACACACATTTGGGTCACAATATGAAATGCTAATACTACATATGTTCATTATAAAATTGCATACGAAATGCATCACCAAAAACACCTAGATATCCAACGGTAAGCGGTATTGGCGGTATTGGCGGAATTTTGTTACTGCTACTGTTACTGGCGGTAACGGGTCCATTTTCGCCATCTACTATACCAGCAATAGCAGTAGCGGATGGTAGTGGCGAAATTCCTTCACTATCGCTAATACTTTTTTTATTATTTAAAAATTAAAATAATAGAAAGTATAAATACAAAACTTATACAAATTTTTATAGGATATATTTGTCTGGCGTCGAGCGAATTTTCATTTCTCATCATTGGCCTTTCAACTACTATTTCTCTTCCAGCTCCATTGTTGACCACCCATCCGCCCCTTTTCAAGTCATCACCGTACAGGTAATTAGGGTTTAGGTTTTAATTTCGGTTTGCAAAGGTAATTGTTAGTTTTTTAGGGTTTATGGATAAAGTTTGCAGCTTTTAGTTCTTGCATATGAGAATTGGAAACTAAAGAATTTTGGAACAACAGGTTGATTTCAGGTAACTCCTCAATTCATTGTATGGTTTTCTGATGAGTGCAGGTAAGCCATATTCAACTAATGTTTTTTGATATTGGGATATCAAATTTCGTCATCAGTACTTACATTGATGGTTTACTTGTTGCTTCATGTCTTCTTTTCTGTTAGATTCTATTTGATTGAATAGGAAGTCTATTGTTCGGTTTAATTTGCACCAATTATCATTTATTAGTTTATGGATTCTTTCACTGGTGATTCATGATTGAAAATGAAATAATATATGTGTTATTAATTTTTAGGTTTGCTTTCTTTTCAATTTTTTTCTTAGCGGTGTTAGCGATAACACCACTACCGTTATTGCAACCATAGTGGTATACCGATAGCAGTATAGCAGATAGCGGTGGCGGTAGCGGAACCGCTACCCCTATCCGTCAAGTTAACGGTAACGATAGCGGACTACGGCGATCCGCTATCGCTAATACCATTGGACACCCCTAGTGCATAGAACCATGATGACAAAATACAGAATACATAGAACTACGGGTGGTCGACATGTTTCTTCTTAATGGAAGTTGTACAGGGTTAAAGTTCAGTGGCTCCGTCGTAGCTGTTGTCCATAAAATAGCCGTTACCGGTGTTCAAACTCGGTGCCCTCGTACTCATGGTCGGAAGGGTATAACTGACGGTAGAAATGGTAACCAATCTCATCGGGGGTATGTTCGTCATTGACACAATTGAGTTCATGGCATTGTCCCATGATCCTGGGCCACGAGTTGCTTCCACTCCGCGAGGTGAGAGCGAAAGTCAACTGGTGGAGGAACTTACTGCCATTTCGCAAGGGTAGTGGGAACGGGGCCATTTCGAGGGTGTACCACCTACGTCGCCTGGAGAGCGTGAATAGCGACGGGGGCGATGATGCTTACATGTGGTAGGGGTTGATGATACTTACATATGGCAGGGTATATCGATCGCCCGGGAGATCAGGGAGGAGAAGACATAACGTCGTGATTTAAATCTTGTTGGAGAAGATCGAACGCTATGGATTTTGGATTAAGGGGTATATATAGGTGAGTGGGGGTTATTTTTGGTAATTCAATACAAAAATAAATAACGTAATCATCGTTATCCTTATTTTATTTGGCATTACCAAATACACCAAATTAAACAATTTATCCGGCACACTGTCGAAGGTGTGTAATAAACAACATGAATTTTTTTAATTCTAACATAGATTTGTAGTTATAAAAAAAGTAGGATAATCGTTAGCACGCTACCAAACGACCCAATAAACATTACTCTCTACTCTTATCAATTTATCCATATTTACAAGTCTTTCCACTTATATACACATGAGACAATGTTCAAAATTCATAACTCAACACTACTCTCCTATGGCATCTCTCTGCAACTTCATATATTCCGCTACAAGCTCCCATCGTGTCACATGGGTGTTTTATGGGCTAAAATTTTTCGAATGCCCGGCGGAATAAAACTTCCTTGTGCGGTTGGAATTGCTCCCAATTCCGTCAGCCACTCGATAGTTGTATTTGTGAAACATGAACACAAAGTTGAAGGCAAGCTTCCTTCACTATACTTTCGGCTCTCGAACGCAACCAGATGCTTGTCCTGCACAAGTACTGTGCCCAACGCCCGGTCGCTCGCATCAACCTGCACCTCGAATGGCTTATCATAGGTCGGCAGTTTCAATATCGGTTCGGTGGAGATGGCCTTCTTCAGGGCATTAAAGGATTGCTCACAAGTATCACTCCATCTCTACGGCTAATCCTTCTTCAACAGGTCGGTCAAGGGCGAAGCAAGCTTCAAGTACCCCTTGATGAACCTACGATAGTAGTTGTCTAGGCCAAGGAAACTCTTTAGCTCAAGGACCTTTGAAGGGGCCGTCCACTCAACGACTGCTTCAACATTCCTCGGGTCCATCTTGATGTGTCTTTGGCTAATGATATGGCCAAGGAACTTGATCTCTTCCATGCAAAACTCGCACTTCTCCATCTTCGCATAAAGCTTGTGTGACCTCAGCTTCCCGAGCACCAACCTCAAGTGCTTCTCATGGTCAGCTAGTGATTGCGAATACACCACTATGTCGTCCAAATAAACGACCACAAACCGATCCAAGTACTCGTACAACACATCATTCATCAGGTTGCAAAAAGTAGCTAGGGCGTTGGTTAGGCCGAAGGGCATAACCAAGAACTCATATGAGCCATACCTCATCACGTAGGTAGTTTTTGGCTCATCTCCGAGCGCAATCCTCACTTGCCAATACCCGGCTTGAAGATAAATCTTCGAAAAGTATTGTGTTGATGCCAACTTGTCAAAGAGATCCATCACATTCGAAATAGGATACTTGTTCTTTGCCGTGACCTTGTTCAAGTCCCGATAGTCCACGCACAACCGCATTAAGCCATCCTGCTTCTTTTGGAATAGTACGGCCGATCCATAAGGGGCTTTTGAGGTTTGAATGTGCCCACACTCTAACAACTCATCTAGCTGCTTCATCAACCAACAATCTCCTTCGATCTCATTCGGTACGGTGCTTGAGCGGGAGCCTTCGCACCAGACACCAACTCAATCGCATGGTCTATCGCATGGCGTGGCAGTAGCTCTCTCGGTAGCTCGGGCGGAAAGACATCCTCGAACGATGCTAGGACGCGCGCTATCGTCCTTGCCGTATCGAGCGCAATGCTTAGTGTAGGAGTTGAGTGCCTCTGCATATCGGTCGACGCATCGCTCGCCCCGCACATCGTCTTTCGCACCTGCTCATCTTCTCGTACGCTCTGTGCAGTCTATCGATCAACCCGCGTGGCGCTCCACATAGTTTCAACTTATCGGTCACTCCGCACGGCCCACGAGTAGATCCGCACGGTGCCTTACTTGGCACCTCGGTCGAACGGTCGGGTGGGGACTCCATCAAAATCATAACTTCGGTCAAGTCTCCCTGCCTCATCCCAGCTTTCAACTGCATAGCTTAAACCAATTGCATGCCTTTGCCCTTATCCTTTTCTTTGACAACATCATACATGACGAGATCGAATCCAACGCAGCCCGACTCTATGAAGTAGACGCCCCCGAGCTTGGGGCACAACATCGCACCGGTCAGGTTCATGAAGTCTTGGCCTAAAATCATATCATAGTCATCTCAACTCGTCCCTTCCAAAGGTCAGCTCTCAGCTCCACCTCCGTGGTGCCCTTGATCTATTTAGCACTCGAATTCACGGCCTTCAACTTGCTCGTGTGGGGCGTAATCTTAAGGTGGAGCTTAGCCACGCACGAATCCGCTAGAAAGTTGTGGGAAGCTCCCGTATCCACCGAGGCCGACATCTCTTGGTCCTTTTCCATCACTCGGAGGTACATCAACGCGTGCCGGCTGGGAGTAGTCACACGAACAGCGCTCAGCCGCTGGATGGTGCTCATGCGCCGAGCATCATCACTCTCCTTGGACTCAGACGATGCCACAAGGGTGCTCAGCTTGCTCTTCTTCGGGCAATCCTTCATACGATGGAGACCATCACATATAAAGCATCCTTTGGGTCTCTCATTTGTCTCGCCTCCTTTCTCCTTTGATGCTTTCAGTTTGGAACCACCTTTGGATTCAGTCACCTTTCCTTTTCCTTTCTCGGACTTGTTCTTCCTCTTGGTGATCCAAGACTTATCTCTCGGACGGCCCTCATTCTTCCGTGAGTCTTTCTTCTACTTTGGATCACCGGACGCACTAGGCAAGTTTTTGAAGTCTACGAGGCTCTTGTCCACGGTGATCGCCGTGGTCACATCTTGGATGCCCTGCCTCCGCAGTTCCGCTTGCACCCAAGGTTGCAAGTTGATCGTGAAGTTGAGCAACTTGTCCTCATCGCTCATATTGTGAATATCCAGCATCAAGGAAGTGAACTCAGTGACATATTCACGTGGTGTCTCGCTATGCTTCAACTTCCTCAAGTTGTCACGAGCAATACATTTAGTGTTGGCCGGCAAGAATTGGGTTTTCATATCCTTCTTCAAGTCCTCCCAAGCAGTGACAACATCATGCTCACGGCTTGTCTCCCTTGTCCTCCACCAAAGCTTCGCATCTCCGGTCATGTATATGGTTGAGACCTCAACCTGGTCTTCGTCTCGGACTTTGGCGGCACAGAAATAATTTTCCATTTCCCATAAGAAGTTCTCCAATTCTTCGGCGTTTCTAACTCCATTGAATGGTTTTGGCTCGGGCACTTTGATCTTGGAGGCGATGGCACGGCCTCCCTCGATCTCATGCGGATTGGTAGTCACCCTCTTCAATAAGGCCATGTCGGTCGCCAAGGCCTCGACCTTGCATTCGACTTCCGTCTCGAATGCCTGAATCTCGCTCGCCATCTGATCCTTCACTAGGACGATGCGGGCTTCGATCTCGCCCGACAGATTGTCGTGCTCTTGTTGGCAAGACATCACGGCTACACTCAACTCATCGATCCGATCTACGAGCATCTTCTCAGGTGCATCCGGGATCGGTCCATGGTAGCCCTCAAGCCTCGCTTGACATTCCTCCATAGCACGAACACGGTCCTGGATTTGGCGTAGTTGCGCCTCCATCAAACAGGCACGACAACAACAAGTTTCAAACGGCAATCCACGAACAAGTGACTTGTAGGCTCACGAACAAGTAACTTGCAAGAGAAACGATTTTGGCACTAACCTCGCTTTGATACCAACTGTCACATGGGTGTTTTACGGGCTAAAAGTTTTCGAATGCCCGGCGGAATAAAACTCCCTTGTGCGGCCGGAATCGCTCCCAACTCCGTCTGCCACTAGATAGTTGTATTTGTGAAACATGAACACAAAGTTTAAGCCAAGCTTCCCTTCACTCAATCAAAGAAACAAGGCCGATTGGTATCTCTCCCAACTTTACAACTTGCTTGGAACGAATACCTCAAGACGCTCCTAGCTATGACGTTTTATAACTCAACGTCCTTACAAAAGCTCTCCTAAACTATCTCACATTTATGAGCAACTCTTTTAATGTCTAAGCCTAGCCCGATACCTCATGTATTTATAGGCCTAAATTTCCCTAGGAATTCGAATCCGTTTTTGGATAGGAACAAATCCCCTATCCTGATGGAAATAATCTTTATCCGGAGGTTCTTTCCTTCTAGGATTCTTCCGCCCAGAAACTAATTTATGAAAAGGATGATCAGTACTGCTCTGAGTGCGGATTAATTGGCCATTTGCAAGTTTCCCAAGCTGGTGGAAGTCTTGTATAAAGTTGAGAAATTCTGTGCGGCCGACTTTTTTGGACGTTGCCTGACTCGCGCGACACTCCTTCACGCGGTCAAACTCCTCGGACGCCGCTGGAAGATTTTCCTTCTCGTACTCCTTCGCTCGGCCAACTTTCTCGGACGCTGCTCGTCGGGCTCCATGCGGCTGGAAAGTCCTCATGCGGTAGGACTCCAGCTGGCGTGCACCGGCACCTGCCAGGCCGTACATCGGCTAGTCTTCGGCCTTTCCCACACATTCTCGTGTTGTGAGCCTCAAACTGGAAATCCATCTCGGCACATAGCATTTTTTTGCCCATGTTGCCAGTAGAAAACTCTCCTTGTCCAACACAATCCTTCGGCCGCTCGATGAACTCAAACTACTCTACTCTTCGGCATGCTTCATGACCGACTTCTTCCAATCTCCATTCTGACTGCATCAATGTCTTCACAAGACCCAAGTGTGCGGTAAGAATGTCCTCTGATCGACCAAACTCTCAACTTGGCCGAGAGATGTTCGTGGACGTTCGCTCATCGGCCGGTCCCTGAACCAAAGTCGTCATCTCCGAATTCTGCCTCAAGCGTTCATCAAGAAATGCCTCATTGTGCGATGAAAATGAAGTATGTTTGCCCAATATCTCAGGAGTGCTCAACGAACTTGCCAATGCTCCCAATCTGCGCACGTTGCTTGCGCCTGGGCGCACGACAGGATGCCTCACGCCTGAACGATGTCATCTATCTCCGTTCGGTGCCTTGCGCTTCGAAGCACCATCATTCGGCCCTCGGCGCGCTAGGGAACCACGCCGGAGCCGAGGCCGGGATTCACTGGCGTTACACATCGGGTCCGCAGCCGCTACCGGTGGTCGGAAATCTTGAATTATCATCTCTTTAGGTGTTGGAATTAATTGTTTAAGATTGGTGAACAAAAATGGACAGATGTGGGATTTTGTTGGAAATCTTGCATTAATTGTTAAAGGTGAACTCTATGTTTTTTCATTGCTCCGTTTGGAATGGGCTAGAGTGGGATTTTGTAGATATGCATTATATTTCTTCATGTTACATGGCAATTGTTGTTATCTGATTGAAGATTTTACAATGCTCTCACTCTTCAATGTTGTTTTCGGTCTGATTCATTCAAGATCTAACTTGTTTGACTTAATTTTTATATATACTGTTTGTTCCCTGATTCAGGCTGCAGTTTTAGAAGTTCTGGAAGTCCTCTGCTATATTGGATAGAGTACTGCTAATAATCACCACACTGAATTTTGGTTCTCTGTTTTCTATATTTTCTATATTATCTTGTAGTATTGGGAAATAGATTACTCGAATGCATTGTATTGTAGCACCTTCTATTCCACCCTTCTGTTTTTTGCAATTACATGCTGATAGCTCAAGTTTTCTTTTTCCTATGAATTCTGAAGCCAAGCTTGCGCATCTCAGTCGAACACTTCCGAAAAGCATTCCTTGCAGGCGAGTTTACACTAAATAATAATAGATATTATTTAGTAGTTATAAGAAGAATTTCATATAGTGCAGAAGCAAGACAGTAGACCAATTTCAATTGGTCTATTGCAAAAAATCATGTTTGGAAAAAAGTGGGAAAATGTTGGTACCATCTCAAACTCCAAGCCAACAAGGGACGGAATTAGAAATTTTATTATTACGGACCAAAAAAAAATGGAGAGTGAGAATGAATGTTAGGGAGACTAAAAATAATTTTAAAAAAGAATTCTACTCTAAAAATACATTTATTTATTTTTTTGAAAAAAAACCTCAACCTAAATCTTTTATTTATTTATTTTACAAAAGTTGGAGGGATCATGGCTTCGTACATACCCCTGTCTCCGCCTCTGCCCACAAAATAGTTCCCTTAAAGTAAGGCAACATGTTTACAAAATTAAGGTTATGTTATTTTACTTCTTTTATAGGGGAATGAGAGATGGGAGGAAACGAAGGGACATGAAAGTAGAAAGAACAAGATTAACTTCTTGTGCATCTATGAAATCAGATCATATTTAGTGTCGAACAAAGATTGTCGCGAGATCTGACCATCTAATTGGTTTGAGTAGCGAGCAAATAAAACATTTAGAAATTCGGAGGGATTACTTTGCATTTGTAATGCGGACATGTCTTATTTGTAAAAGGAGTTGGGAGCTACCAAAAATTGTGGCTCTTGAAGGGGATTAGAGACTAAAAACACACACAAATATCACAGTGGCCAATATATAGCTTTAGCTTATAGTGGAATTACATGCGCTATTACTCTAAATAAGTGACCTTAACGGCGGAGTTAAAGGCCGAGCCTCCACTAGCAAAGTAACAAATTACCAATCCAAGCCTCTCCATATGAAATCCCTTTGAAGAAACAATTGTGGTATGAAAATTCTGAACATGCTGCAGCCAAATCCAACATGATAGTGATGTGTCTGCAGAGACTTCAACTCGGGCCGCAGTATAGAGGAGCGCAAGCCTCAGCTTGCGCTGCCAACTAATGAAATGAGAAATTTTGACCAGTTTGTAAGACAATCTCAACTTGTAGATATCCCACTTTAAAGACGGTGTTATACATTGACAAATAAACGATATACCTCTGCAAGTAGGATAAATCATTTTCTACTCTCTTAGATAACTTCGCCATGCCAGTTAGTTTTAGAACTCATGATGTTTGACCACAGGCCAATATTGCTCAAACATAAAGTATTAGATTGGGGATCGACCCCTTTCAGAACTCTTAAGTGTTGGAATGAAGAGAAAACTTTCTCTATCTTTGTCAAAAACCAATGAGATGGAATCAGTGTAAGTGGCTGGTAAGGCTACATCTTGCAGAAAAACTCATACGGCTACTCTTGGCACTAAAGAATTGGAATAAGAACATCTTTGGACATATGGGTCGGACAATAGAGAGCAAATAGAATGTATTAGTGCAAAGAGAGGCGATGGTTGAAACTAGAGACTTAACTATTGTGGAACTGTAAGATTAGTTAAATGGCAAAGCAGATATTCAAGTATTACTCAAGCATTAGGACAAAATTTTGTACCAAACGTCCCTGACTCTATGGCTAAAAGAAGGAGAAGGCAATACAAAAATCTATCATGTTAGGATCAACAAGCATAGGAGCAAAAATGAGCTGCGAGGCATCAACATTAATGGACAATGAATTGAGGATGTGAGTGTAGTGAAAGCAGGGATTCCCGATCATTTTGCAATGCACTACTCCTCAGATTTTTATGACAGACCATGCTAATTACTCTGGCTAGGAATACCCTCAACACAAATGATAATGCTTTTCTTATATGACTATTTTCAGAAGAGGAAATACATAAAACAATGTGGTCTTTAACTCGAATAAGAGTCCGAGATCTGATGGGATAAATTTTTTCTTCTTAAAGCAACACTAGGAAATGGTAAAGGCCTCAATATTTAGTTTTGTATAGCAGTTTCATGAGAGAGGAAAGCTAACAAAGGGGCTCAACTCTACGCATATCATCTTAGCGCCAAAGATGAGATGATTGAACATTGCCTAGCCAATATCTCTAGTCGGATGAGCCTACAAGATCATGAAAAAGCTCTTAGCAAACCGCATGAGCGCCACAATGTCGAAGATTATCTCACCAACCCAAACAACATTCATTATGGGTTGGCAAATTATGGATGGAGTCATCATCGCAAATGAAGTACTTGTTGAGTTTAAGTGCACTAAGTAGAAAGGAATATTATTCAAAGTGGATTTTGAAAAGGCATTCGACTCCGTTGATTGAGGGTACCTCTTCTCGATGTTGAAAAAGTTCAATTTTCGCAAAAAATTGAGAGGATGGATCACAGAATGTGTACAACTGCTGCAACCAACATACTAGTCAATGGAAGCCTCTTGGGAGATTTTGCACTAGCTAGGGGGTTTAGGTAGGAGACCCCCTGTCATAGTGGCAGGAGAAGGCTTGTACATCATGATTGATCGAGCAGTGGGGTTTATGTACGATTAATTGGAAAACATAAAGTACCATCTACTCACTTATAGTATGTCAATGACACCCTCTTCTTTAGTCAATGAACGATGCAAAGCGTGGAAGTTATAGAGTAATTCTAAGGCTGTCGAGCTATCGTTGGGTTTGAAGGTTAATTGGTTAAGAGCATTTTTCTTAGAATTAGCATTCTTCCTCCTGAACTACAAAGTTATGTGGATTGCCTGAATGGTATGATCTCCAAATTTCCTATTCCTTACTTGGCTTACCACTTGGAAGAAACCCCAGCAGAAAAGTGACATGACAACCGACAATAGAAAGATTTCAAAAACGGATCAAAAGTTGGGAGAATTCTTACCTAGCTTTTGGAGGCAGGGTCATTTTGCTCAAATCAACTCTTGGAGGACTGGCCACATATTTTCTGTCGATATTTAAAGCTCAGAAAGATGTTATTGCTACACTGAGATGAATCCATGCAAGGTTTCTATGGGGCGGACAATCTTTAGAAGCCCAACCTATTCATTGGATAAGATGGGAACTAGTATGTCAAGATGTAGCACTTGGGGATTTGGGCATCCAAGATTTGGAGATGTTCAACTTGGCTTTGCTTGAGAAGTGGCCTTGTAAAATCACGGTGGATCTAGAAAGCCTACTTAGCCAAATAATTCAATCCTTATATCTATATGATGGCGGGTTTGACAAAGACTGGGTTGCACTCAATACCTCATGCTGTGAATCTCGGTGGTGGAAAGACATGTGCACTTATGTTTGCTCCACTTACTGGTTTAACAAGAATATGCAACGTGAAATTGGCAATGGGGAAGATATAAAATTCTAGAAGTTTATGTGGAGTGATTTTGAATGCTTAAAGGATGTGTTTGACCGATTTTTCTTGGCAGCAGCGAACAAGGAATATGCAATAGCTATGAAAGTTTGCCCTAAAAACGAGAAACTTGTCTGGCTATGACACTGTGATGCCCTCTGCTCGATTATGAATTTATGTATATATCAATCCTAAAAGCAACCATTCTCTGTGTGTTGACCAAGCTTGGTGTAAAGATGCCTCAAAGTGGAAAGGCAATCTGAAATTCATATCTATTTTGTAAAATCTGCTTATAATGAAATGAATAAAATTTTACGGAAAATGTTGATATGGCATCTTCTCAAGGCACGAGTAGATTAATATTAATAAACAAGCTTTTGCGCAAAATAATAAAAAAAGGAATTAAATGAAGAAGCCAAGAAAATTCGGATTCGGACTTGTCTTTTTTGACTTGAAATGTTCAAAATTGAAACTGATTTTGTTTCCTCAAAATAATTCTACGCGTAGGAGATTGATCAGAAAATCAATTATCATATAATTTTA
>JAOWBN010216443.1:0-13535 GCA_028565015.1 Pinguicula moranensis
CTGGATTCTTTTGACTGTGAGTCAATTGATAGGTGCGAATCTTGTTTACTTGGGAAGATGACCAAGGCACCTTTTAAAAAGGTTGCTGAAAGAACCACTGAGCTGTTAGCATTAGTGCATACAGATGTGTGTGGTCCTATGAGCACAATTGTACAGAGGAGCCCTTTGTGCGATTATTCAATGATCTTTCAGATATTCTTGAAATTCGGTACTCAAGTCTTCACCACCCCGATCTGATAGGAGTATTTTGATACTCTTTTCCAATTGTTTCTCAACAACATTCTTGTATTCTTTAACTTTTCAAAGGATTCGAACTTGTACTTCAATAAGTACACATAACCATATCTCGAATGTTTGTCCATGAATGTTATGAAGTATGAGAAACCACCCCTAACATTTTTTGACATTAGATCACATGCATCACTATGTATTAGTCCAAGTAATTTTGTAGACATTTCTTCTTTTCGTTTAAAATGAGTCTTAGTCATTTAACCTTGCAAGCAAGAGTCACACGTCTCAAATGATTCTTAATCAAATGAATCCAAAAGACCACTTTGGCACATTTTGGATATGCGGTCTTTGCCTACGTGACTAAGTTTACATTGCCAGAGCTATGAAGGACTTAAGTCTTTCATGGAGGTTTCTTTGGTATCTATACTTAGTTTTTGTTCATCTGTATGTTCAAAATATAGTGACAATTAATACTAGGGGCTACATAGTATCTGATTCCATTTTTGGAAACAATACAACTATTGTTCTGTTGTAAAATAGAATATATTTCATCATCTAAATGAGAAATAAATACAATGTTTTTCGTAAGTACTGGAACATAATAACAATTATTAAGTTCTAATATAGGCTCATTGGGCAACTTGAGATAGTAGGTACCGATAGTTGGTGAAGCAACTCTTGCTCTATTGCCGACTCGAACATCTACTTATCCGTTTGCACTGATCTACCTTGTTTCCGCCCCTTTAAATTATTACAAACATGAATAGGGGATTCAGTATCAAATACCCATGTATTCGAAGGCATTGTAGAAAGTATGTCAATCATGTAGATACCTGGTGAAGATGTTTTTTTAAACTTCTTAAAAAATTCAAGATAATCCTTGCAACTGTGTCTCCAGTGGCCAGTCTTGCCACAACTAAAGCAAGTGCCTTTCTCAGGTTTCTTGTCTTTTTTCATCCCACCACTCGCTTTCACTGTACGCTTCTCGCCTTTCTACTTTTTAAGCTTGGCTTTACGCAAATTTGTGCATTTTGAAGAAGACGCTTGCAAAACGATACCCTTTCCCTTTTGCATTTCACCTTCAGCGAGTTTAAGCATATTCACCAATTCAGACAATGGCACTCTAATCTTATTCATTTTGAATTTGACGATGAATTGCTTATAACTAGCCGAAAGATATTGCAAGATCAAATTTGTGCAAATTTTGTTCTAGATTTGCCTCTAAATCTCTCACCCTTTTGATGAGGCCTAGCATGATTATGCCATTGGCTACCATGGAAAATTCTTCTTTCATCTTGGCTCTGAAAAACTCTATGTTTAAATTGAACCTCTCTGCCTAAGACTGACTCTCAAACAGATCTTTAAGGTACCCCTATCATTTTATGGGTATCCAAGTTCTCACATTAATTTTGAAGATCTGGAGTCATGGATGCCAACATTAGAAACTGGGCAAGGTCAAAGCCCTCAATCTGCTTCTTGTAAGCAGATTGAACTACCTGAGATGAACCTTGTTTTGGAAGATTGGGTTTTGGTATCTAAAGGATGTTTGCAAGTTTGTCCAATTTGAATACGATTCTCAAATTCTAATGATACTCCAAGTAATTTATACCATTCAACTTACTGGAGTCGAGAATTGAACGGAGATTAAATTTTGTAGTTGACATCTACAATAAATACGTAAGGGTAAAGTAAGATTTTGTTATCACGCATTTATTCAAAATGAATACATTAAACTCTTTAAAATATATCCATTTTGCTCCCACTGTTTTTTTGCAAAACAATAATCAAACATTGATCTTCTGTTGGGTAAAGGATCCCAATCAAACAATAGTCAAACATTGAGTTAGCTCAACAAACCAATTATGGTTATTAAAGGTAGTTAATTTATAACAATTACAACTCTGTGCTTTTGCTTTGATAGTTAATGCTTTAACCTTACCAAGACTTAGCCTCTAAATCTACAAGGCCTGGAGTTAGCTCAACAAACCAAGTTTTTTAGTAAAGTTAATCAGCATTATTCAGAATGTATACAAATTTCATGATAAAACTCCCTTTCAAGATAGATGGTCACCTTCAGTTAGCTCAACAAATGAATCATTGATCAAGAGGACCATTTTACCATAATAATGGAAGGCATCACCATTTTCGATGTTTGGGGGATTTGAAATGTTTGGTCTCATCACATATTTTTTCTAGCATGCAACCCTACCATTATCTCATATAATAAAGTACCAAAGCATGATAAAAAACACACAAACGTGGATGGATGATCATGGACTTGGCCATTGAGGTGTTAAGTAGGTTAACCTAAGGGTGTTCTTCAACTTCTTTGAAGCCATACAACTTCTTGCATCACCAACACCTCGGGTCATTTCTTGGCGCCTCTTCCATTCTTGAGTTACATTATTCCTAACCTAACTCTCACATTTTACCTCCCAATAGACTAATGACATTACATTATTAGAGAAATCTCAAGTTACATTATGGGGAAGTGAGATGAGAAGATAATTGCATCAAGAGTACGAAGGAAGGCATGACATGCAAGCCATATTATAAATGTGAATATAATTATTACAAATACACTTCCAAGAAATTGAAGTAATAACAATTATTACATATCCACAATCCTATTGGACTCTAGTCCATCATCAACTGCCATGCATTCAAATTTAATTCATAATTAAATGAAAGCATGCAAAGTATGCATGAGCAAGAATTTGCTCATGCTCATCCCGTAATGTGGATGCTCGCCAGGCGGAGGAATTGGTGGTGAAGTCTGCAGTAAACCTAAAGCATTTTTAGTATAAAGCAGGGGGAGAGAGATATTGGGCAAACCTTCCCGGGTACGTGAGGCAGCAACGGGGATAGGAGGCGGAAGGAGACTCAGACTACTATTGTTCGGCTAACTGCATGACTGGAATCATCGGAATAGATGATGAATAGTAGGTGGGTTTACCGTTCACATGGGACGCTCGTCGAGAGCATTTTTCACTATGAATAGGAGGCTCCTAAACATAAATCCTTGCTTAGTCACATAGCCCACTTCACGTTAGTGGGGTCTCAGCCTCAAGTTGAAGGATGTAGGAGCTCACTGACCCTATGGGGATCTTCTATTGGGTTTATGAAAAAGGGCATAAGCACTCTCCGAGACTTAATGAAATTCGAAAGCCGAAAATGACAGTAAAATCCTTGCATCAAACCACAAAAGAGCCCATATCAATTTCTTCTAGCCCACTAAGCCCAATTATATAAAAGCTAAAAGATCCCTCTCATCTCTAAACACATAATTCCAACTCACACTCAATACCTAAATTCAAACCTCTCCACCCAAAGTTCAGTCAACGGTTACCGTTCATTGGTTTCCATTGCTAGAAGAATACTCTACCGGCAGTTTGGGGATATGTTTGGCTTTTCTCACACCAATAGAGGGTTGTATTTTTCGAGGGATGGGTGTTTTTGTCAAAAATTTCACCGAAAAAGGCAAAGATTATGAAAGTTGATCGACAAGTAAAATTTAAGGGAGTCAAATCACGAAACTTTTATGATTCGACCGTAAGGATGCTTAGTGTTATAAAAGAGAGTGGACTTTCGAAGTAAATATTGCCTAAATTTCGTAGGGTCTGTCGATATAGGGCTTGAGGTCAATTTCTTTGTAGTCCGGGCGTATATTCCATCAATTTGGTGCATCAATTTTATGCAAACTGGATCCTCTAGGGACTCACTATGGACAACAATATCATCAAGATAGACAACAAGAAAGTGATCAATATAGGAAAAGTGTGGGTTTGGGGATGCCTTTCTCCCTTTAGCCTCGCTAAAATTAACCCAATTTGTCGCCTCTAGAATTTGGAAAAAGGATGGATTCTCTCATTTTACAGGTGCATACACAGATCTGTGGGATGTGGCCCAAATGTGCACAGGACCCAAGGATATTGAATCGGGTGTTAACAAGGCTGTTTGCCACACCAATTTGGTCTTGTAGTACATGTTCATTTGTGCTATGATGATGCCTACTACCCACACCGCTGAAATCAAGTTGAAGTGGTTACTGTTGATTTTTGCGATAGAGACAGGGAGAAGCATTGATGTACGAAAGATAATTTTAAAGGATATTATGCCAAGTATCTCTGGGCTGGAAAGGTGATCCATCTCGTTGTACTTCCCCTCGCTGATCATGGACCTCTGTTTGAAGGCACATATGCCTCTATCGAATGAAGAAAAATTGCAGCCCAATGCTTCAAACATTGGGGCCGCTTTTTTCAACAAATTAGGGGCATATTCTAATACAATGCTTCAAACATCTGTTTTGCGTATCTTCTATGTAGGAGTATGCTTACTCTGAAGAGGACTCTTTTCAATCTTATAATGGAGTAGAAGCTCCCTCTACTGATTTTGATTAAGTCTCATCAATGGACTTCACACATGAGGATCATACAGATTTCAAGGTTACAAAGAAAGCTCAGGACTTTGTAGAAACAGTTAGAGAAGCTCATCCTGTGTCCAAATGGAATCCCCCCTATAACGTGGTAGCCCTCTCTCATGGTGAATTCATTATCTGTCTCCCCAAAGACAAGAGCAACTCCCTCTCCCGAGAGGCATAATGTTGGGGGAACCTCCATCGAAAATGTATGTATGTCTTTCCTTGGTGAAATAAGTCAGGTGAAAGCAAAGGAGACTTATAAGGAATCAAGTGGTTGCTTATCTCTATCTTCTCCTGCAAAGGACAGTAAGGAGGCCTTTCTTATAACTACACAAGTTGTGGGAGTAATAAAACCCTCAATAGGGGTACTTATCCATCAAGAACATGATCAAGGGCTCTAGAATATATGTTGCTCATTCTCTAGAAATCAGATTATCACTGATGCTTTACAAAAAGCTACAAATGATCAAGGTTTAAATATCAATGGATGTCATGAATGTATCCCGGACAAGGATATTTAGAATGTTTTCCCATCAGTAAATTTAGGATCTGAGGATCCTCAGGTGTCTGATATTGTACCATAGACTCAGGTTACTTTAGATGAGGCTCAACCTATAGGCAACACTGAACTCCGGGAGATTAAGCTCACTACAAGCAGCCAGTGTGGACTTGAAGCAATACTAAATAAATATCTGGAGCTGAACAAAAGGTTGGAATCACCAAGCGGAGCTCCCATCCCAGGGGAGAAATTCCCTCCAATCAGCCGAACTACTCCAACGCGGGCACAACAGGGTTCAGCAGTGTTTATAAAAACTACCTCAAGTTAACCCCAAGTTATGACCTATTTCCAAAGTATAATCTGCCCCCTTACATTGTTGATCTGCATATAACTCTGTCTCTGGATAAATGACCTGAGGAGTTGAGGATTGAGGGGATATTCGATCAATAGGCGATCTCATATAGCTAAAACACCTGGTAGTCATAAGAAAGGTGATGGGAAAGTTTTCCAATGAAACTCATCACCTACAAATGTATGGGGCCTAGGCAGTCCAGGGAGAAAAAAGAGGGTGAGAAATTTATTTCTGCTGAAAAACCAGATTTTGTCAGCCTACAGAAACAAAATTGGAAATCAATGGAAGAAGATTAGTAGCTCTGCTATGTTATGATGAGAATTTTGACTGGATATATAAAGGAGCAATCGGAAGATCTGGAGGGCTATTATGCATATGGAATTAAAAAAAAATTCAAAAGACATCACCTATGCTCAGATGAAGGTGTGCTAGGGGTGACAAGTTATTGGAATAATGATGATATTTACTCAAACATGCTAAATATATATGGTCCTTCAGAATTTGTAGCCAAGATATCTTAGTGGAAAGCAATTCAGATGGTGCACTCCCCAAAGGAAGAACAAAAGTGGTGTCTAATGGAGGATTTCAATGCCATCTTACACAGTAGTGAGAGAAAAGGAAGAGCACATAGACCAAATGACCAATAAATTGGGGCCTTCAACACTTTTATATCATCTCTTGGTTTGATTGACCTCAAAATGGAGAAAAAATAGTTCACCTGGTCCTTAAAGTCGATGAAAGCTATGAGCAGATTGTACAGATTTTTGGTGAATAATCTTTGGCCTAACAATGAAAGTAACTGGATACAAACAGGATTACAAAGTGATGACTCAGACCATTGCCCAGTTAGCCTCTGCTACAATATAAAAAATTGGGGTTCTAATCCCTTAAAAGTATTTGATTGGTGGCTGGAAGAGAAGTCCTTCGTTGACATGATTGAGCAGACCAAGAATAATACTGGTTAGGTTGGTTTTGCGAGATTTAGGATCAAAACAAAAATACTGGCACTCAGAAAGGAAATGAAAGACTGGAAAGATCAAGAACCAAGAAACTTGGAAGCTCAAAGGTTGGTTTTATGGAATGAAATAGAGTCTAAAGAAAAAGAGGCAGAATCAAGTTATCATGTCCAACATACTAGAGATGGATCAGCTCAGGAGGTTATTCACTCTCTCAGGGCAAGCCTAGAAGACATCACTAGGAAAATCGATAGCCTACTTACCAAAAACCAAGGATTACTTGTCTACAACAAGGGGATGTTAACAACAGATACTTTCACCAATCAATTCAGAGAAATAGAAGAAGAAATAACATTCACGGTATATGGCACAACAATGTGTGGTTTGAAGATCTGAATCATATTAAAGAAATTTCTTTCCAAAATTATGAAGAAAGATACAAAAAAACACTATGGCTGAGAGCACAATTTCATAATATGCAGCTTAACACTCCCACAACAGCGGAGCAAAGACACCTAATACAACCTTTCTCTGAAAAGGAAATCTTGGCAGCTATATCAGCTTGGGGAAGTTCAAAGAGTCCTGGACCAAATGGTTTGAATTTTAGATTTATCAAACATATTCTACACCTGATGAAAGCTGATATTATTCTTCTTTTCAGAGAATTCTATAGGAATGCTAAACTGGTCAGAGGATGCAATACTGCTCGTATATCCCTATTGGCTAGGACTTACGCCACTTTGAGATGTGAGGATTATAGGCCAATCACTCTGATCAGCTCCATGTCAATAATTATTACAAAGGTTCTTGCTAACAAACTGTCCTCCTGAATGCATGGTCTCATCTCTCAGAATCAAATGGCATTTATTCCAGGACGGAAGCTTCTTGGTGGGATCTTGATTGCAAATGATGTAATTGATGAGGCAAAAAAGAAAAAAAGAGAAAACTCTAATCCTTAAAGTGGATTTTGAGAAAGCTTTCAACACAGTTAATTGGGATTACCTACAAGAACTTAAGGACCTTATGGGTTTCCATAGAGTTTGGACCAACTGGACTAGAGAGCTACTTAAATCTTCTATAACTTCTGTACTCATTAATGGAACTCCAAGAAGTGAGTTCACCCCAAGGAGAGATCTAAGACAGGGCGATCCATTATCCCTTTTCTTGTACACTATTGCTGTCGAGCGCCTGTCAAACATGATAACCAAAGTTGTATCTCTTAATCTACTTTTTGTAGTTCAACTGGTGGAGAATAGGCTGAAATTTTCTCATCTAGAATTTGTGGATGACACTCTCCTATTTGGGAAAGCAACATGGACTACAGTGCATAATTTCCAGGCTATACTATTGAATTTTGAAATGGCCTCTGGTCTGAAAATAAATTTCAGCAAGAGTAATCACATTGATTGTCCACGAGAGCCCAATTAGTTAAATGGCTTCCTACCTAGGCTGCAAACAAGGCTCTTTACCTTTCAAATACCTTGGTCTCCCATTAGGAGTTAGTGGAAAACAAATCTCTACATGGAAACCAGTTATGAACAAATACTCTGCAACTCTTGAAGGCTGGGAACATAAACTTTTTTCAGTTGTAGGGAAGGTAACTCCTATCAACTCAGTTTCGGCATCTCTACCCTCTCATTATTTTGGATACTTTCAAGCCCCTGCTTCAATCGTAAAGAAATTAAGTTTGATTCAGCGCTACTTCTTCTGGAATAGTTCAACAGAAAAGAAGAAAATCTGTTAGACATCTTGGGAGAAAGTTTTTGCACCCCTTGAGCAAGGAGGCTTGCGTATAAGATGTCTAAAAAAAGCAAACCTAGCAATGATAGGCAAGTGGTGCGCCAGGATCATCCAAGGAGATGAGAGCCTAGCTATGCAGGTGCTAAAATCAAAGTATAGACCAATAATGTTAGGGGGGATTCCTGCTTTGGACATAGCCAGAGTAACTCCAAATAGCAGACCTCGGAGAAGATCTCGGGCCTAACCGTGGTGGAATAACATGCAGAAACTTGGAGGATCAACTAAATTTTAGCAACTAACCAAACTCAGGATGGGAGATGGGTAACAAATTCGATTCTGGCCTGATCAATGGATCAATGACAAGCCATTGGATGACTCTCACAACAGATTATTCAGAATTTCTAGCAACACAAACTGCAAGGTATCTTGGATGGGATACTGGGCTACAAATATTTGGCACTAGAATCTAACTTGGAGAAGAGGGCTAGGAGATTTTGAAGTCACTGATTTAGATACCTTATTGTCTTCTCTGCAGGGTGCATATGTTGACAGGCTACAACAAGATAAATACATCTTTAATGATTAACTCATGGACTTTATATGGTGAATGAGGTCTATCTGACTATGAAGAACCTAAGGACCCCATTCACAGAGGAAGAGATATCTAACTTCAACATCATTTGGAACAAGATAACTCGAAGGAAAGTAGGGATATTCGCTTGGAAACTCATCCAAGGAGCTCTGTCAGTATTCGTGGAACTGAAGAGGAGAGAAATAATAGACCAAGAAACCCAATTTTCTTGTCCACTATGTCATTCAGGTTCGGAACAAGAATCCATTCTTTTTTTATGTAGGTCTCGAGATGTTTAAGGGATTGGCTTATGTCAACCTCCCAATTGATACTTTCCCACTCAGCCCCCGCTCTATGGCTTTTCATGGAATGGAAACTGGGAGGTGTCAACATGTATGTTTGGAAAAGCATATGGATGCCACTAGTATGGAATATATGGAAGACTGGCAACAAGGCTCATTTCCTTTCTCAGACTGCTAGTTTACAAGAAACAATGGAGATTATCCAACAAACCATATGGTGGTTGATACGAGCTAAGAGATCAATAGGTATAATTCCATTCCCCTACTCATACTGGCTCACAAATCCCTTGTATGTATCATGTTTCATTTGTAATGTCAGGGGGGAATGTAAATGTCCCTTGCACTCTGAAAGTGTAGTCTGAATTCTAGTATTCATCTTTCTGCTTTATAGATGTCTGAAAGAATTGACCTGTTCAGCATTGCAGGGGGGAGGTATAAGCACAGACCGTAGATTGAGGAAAAGCACACAGGGGCATATATGCACTAGTTTTGGTTGACAGACAGATCTAGCATTCTAAGCATTCTAATTTAAACAACAGGGTGATGTGCTTGAGATACCATATATAATCTGTTGAATATTCTTATACTAAGTTGTAATGTTTCAGATTGTTTGCTAGGCATAAGACAGGGTATTTTAATTGTGAGTCACTCAGAATCCTTTGTGAGGTCTCATGTTTCATTTACAATTGGATTGGAGAGTGTAAAAGCCTCTGACACCTGGAAAGGATGAGATGGCTCGTAGCATCTCTCTACTATATAGGGGTCTGGAAAATAAAGTTGCAGGTGGGAGGCAAAAACACGGACTGTAGATTGAGGAAAAGCACACACTGGCACACATGTTCTGGTAGCTAGACTAATTTAAATAGCATGGTAATGTGCATGAGGCACTATATATATTCTGTTGTGATTTCTTACACTAACCTGCAGTGTTTCGGATTTGCTGAAAAGAGATAGGGTAATATTGGCATCAAGACCTTGATATGCTACTCTAATACTATCTTATGCACGGAACAGGTCTACTAATTGCGTGTTGCTCTGTGCATAACAATTGAAGGGCATTCTGAGTAAACATATCTGTAGCATACCTTAAAGCATCTCTTGCTATTTGAGCAGGGGTGAACATTAGAGGTAACGGTTGTACAGCAAGCCATGCATAGAAACAACTTACCAGGTGTGGATTGTAATGGTTGGGACCGAGTGTCTTTAAGTTTGCAGCCTTACATCGGATGTAAAATGGAGATACAAAAGATAAGAGCTGAGTTTCAAAATAATTCAACACATACTTTTTCCCTTTCATGGCTGATGTGTGGCAGTAAAATTAAGATCTACAGGTTCTTGGACTCTTCCGTGTGATTATTTTATTGGGACCTGGAATGAACATCGTGGCATGAGGAAATCAAGAAGCAATTCTACCATTTAACTAATGTTAAGGGGCAGTACAGGATGGGCGGTCATAATCCATACCAGGATGGTAAACATACGAACAAGATGTCTTTTTGCATCACTCTCAATCTCCGTAAGCTTTCAGGCACGTAGGCAGAGTTGTGTACCAATCCATAGAATTGATATGTTGATAGTAAAGACTCATGCTGCTCTTATTCTAAGGTGCGTTGTGTACCATCCATAGGATGATAAGCTGATAGCTATGACCCTGTGCAAGCAATAAAATAATAGATATGAACGACCTGCTTAGCAAAGGAGTAATGAGATCAGTGATGTAAAACCACTCTAGTTTCTACTTTGTCAGGCTGGTGGCTTTAGTCTTTTTTCACAGGATCATATTTTGTAAATATTTCTTTAATTTTAATGAAATTTGGCTTTTCTATAAAAGAAAAAAAGAATACCAAAGACTTTGCTATAAGGTAATTCTCACATTGTAGCATCGATTCTATAGGCATTCTCGTGCTATAGCAATCGATGTGGATTTTGCTATGCCTACCGTAACTTGTGCCTCTCGGCCTCCCACTACTCTTAGTGCATCTACACATGAAACCCACACATACATAGATGAGTATGAAAATCACCAAAACTAAACACAAGATTAGTGTAAAAATAACATAAACATTCTACGTTTTCTCAAATTCATCAAGGGCTACATTACGGCCTTGGACAAAGAGTCTATAAGATCTCCGAAAATTATACTACGTGTCATGATGCATAGTTTGTGCGAAAGCGTAAACATAAGTCTGTGTTAAGCATAGATAACAAAAATTTCAGAGATCTTTTGACCATGGATCTTTGCTAATTTAGACAACTTGATGGTACAAGGGAGAAGGGATTTTTATACCTCTTGTACAATCAGTTATTAATGAAAGAAAGCTCCTTCCATTGAGGTGTTCAAATGTTCATACTCTAGAATAGTCCACACCACCACTTCCATTGAGGTTTATACACCATAAATGTGTAACTTATATGTTGATAAAGGAGTGTTAGCTCCAACCTTTAAGCCTTAGAAAAGAGAAGAAAACTTTCTCAACTTTTTTTTGCCCGAAAATTCCAAGTGCTTCTCATGTAGAGAATGCAACAAGGATATGGAACTTCTCAACCATTCTTTAAAGGCCTTAAAGCTCGACCAACTCCACATATTTATGATAAGATTAAGTTATTTATATAGTTGGTCTTGAGTTTAAGATGTCAACACATGTTTTAGCTAAAGAATAATATTTAACCATAACTTTACATGTGTTACTACAATTGACACTGAATGCTTATGTGTCATGTTGTTATAAAATCCTTCTTCATGAGGTTCCTATACACCTCTACACATGTGAGGTCGTGCATAGTATGTATCCATAACCCCATAATTTTATACAAGTCCTCAAAGTTTCAAAAACTTCAAATTGGCCCATATACTTTACATTAATCCCACATTGACCCCTCAAGAGAATGATGTTAATGTGTGTGACCCTATAGGTTCTCAAATAACTTAGCAATGGACTTATAATTAACATAATCAAATGATTGTTAATGAATTAAACACTTTTATTTCCTTATTCTTTAATTATAGTCCATAGACAACGAGTGACCTCTAGCAAGATATCATGGCCCCCAAGCATTGAGAATAGTCATAGAAGGAGACTATCCTTTCTAGAATTAATCTTGTATAATTGATATCCTTTCACCAAAAACATATTCCTAATCTCGTATATTGAGGTTATTTATCACTGATAGCAGCATTTGTGCCCATTACAATGACGCAGTAATTGCTGCTATTCTTCTTATAATTTGTAGTGTTTAAGCCTTCATCTTTGCAGCCTTGTGTGATCCACGGATTCAGCTACAAAAACAACACATTCTCTACTATTTAATGCTGATACAATCAGATGGTCAGGGATCTAAGATGGAGATCAAGTGCAACCTCCAAAGAGTGCTCATTCTAGTGCTTCTACTCCAAAGTGTTTTAAAAGTCTAAGATCTTGTTGATCTTGCTGATTTCATCCCACTGCTGCTCGAGTTCAGGTCCATTATCATCCAAGGAATGAGCATCCTAGTCTAAAAGACAAAATTCAGAAGCTGTAAACAAGAAAGCAGAAAATTCAGTCTTCAAAAAAAAAAAAAAAAGCAGCAGAGCCAAGCTGATTGTGAAGCATTTTTCAGGGACTACCATTAGTGCATCAAAGTGATTTAGCATGATTCAACTAAATCCGAATGTTCACTTGCATCTCAGGTACACACTGGAGCTGTGAAACATGGATTTCAACAGACCAAAAGTTCAGGAAAAATCCGGAAAGTAATGAACTCCACCAGCTTGCAGAGCAGAAGTATTTCTATTTTGATAGTTTTGTTGTTTTGCTGAAGATCATGATTTTCTCTATAAGTCTTCATGAGTTTCCTTGCACGTGATGCGATACAACTTACAGACAAAGACATATATGCCACGTTCAAGAAAAATCTGAAGCAGAAAAGTCAGTCAAAACAGATTGGACAACTTTCTTATCTATTGTCCAGGAGATCCCTACTTTCAGGGCATTTATTACCCTTCTTATCTTATCTATTTTGGGAAGTTTTATGTGTATAAAGTAGAGGGGTGATAGGGGTAGAAGGGGGTGGAGAAAAGGAACAGAAAAACGTTGTACTTTTCCTTCAAAATTTCAGAAATAAAAAAGTGCAGAAAATCTGAATCAAAGGGGAGCATATTGTTTCACTATGATTCTGTCTGTTGGAACTTGGTTGTTGCTTCCAATTATTGATACGATCTTCAATAGAAATTTCGATCTTGTTACCAGCTTATACAAAATATTATAACTCACATGAAGATTTGGATTTGAGGACGAATCCTTCCTAGGATGGAGGGTATGATGTGATTGTCGGGGGTCCGAGACGAATTTGGATTCTTGCATGGTTTAAAGTAATTGGACCCTGCAATGTAAATTACAGCAAAGCGCAATTTCGTGGTTACTTCCAATCAGAGGCACAAACATGGTCGGATCGATCTGGAAATTTAACTGGAGTTATGAGACTCAT
>JAOWBN010216454.1:0-13535 GCA_028565015.1 Pinguicula moranensis
TTTTTCCGCTTCACCATATTTATCTGCAACAGCTGGAAGCTTTCCTCGTTTGCGCTTCAATACCCAGCTTTTGCTAAGTCTTGTCCTAGTATCTAAACTGTTTTTCTTCATTGCTGCACAGGATAGATTAAACTCATGATCTAGATAAATATTCAGGAGAACCCAGAATAAAAGGTAACCCAGAATAAAAGGTAACTGGCATCTACTCCAACAGGGAGTTTGATTCGCGGTTTCAGATGATTAAGAACGCAACAAAATAAGTCTAGATAAGCAACAGTGCCTAAATGTAAGTGATCCAAAATTATAGAAATGAGTGCCACCAAGCTCATGTTATTTGGGAAAAATGGCTCCATTCCTGTATAGGGATGGCATACGGCAACATCATGAGCAAATGACATAAGAAATTAATTTCACGACATTTGGGTGACTCAATACATGGAATCATTTTAAGTAAAGCTTACGATGCAAGTTCGCATACAAGTTGCCACGTGTATAGGACATTGTATAAATCAGATATCATTTATCAACTAGGGCAGAAAATATCTCCTTTTTCCATACCTCAAAACCTACCGGTGAATATCTTCTTCTGTAGTTTCCTAACTAATTACTTGGTAATAGTATATACACGTGTGAATGGTACTTAATGCCAATGCACACAGATCATAGACTAGCTAGCAAAGACGGATTATAGGGCATGGGCATTAAACCTGTGAGGACGCTACAACAGATCAAGTTTAGCATGTCATTCTCATTAAAAATTTTGCAATTTCTACTTTTTGTTCCAGTTTCAAAAGTACATAATGCTGAGTTATTTAATTCAGTTACCTAGAACAATATGCACTCTTATTATGGCAAAGTACCTGAAAGTGGATACAGTAGTCTTATTACCTAGAACTATAGACATTCCATTTTGAGTCCAAACTTTAGTAACTCCAATATAGCTCCAGTAACAGAGATAACCAGAGTGGCCTACTGCCTTCCTAACCTCAGAGCGTATAGGAATCAGAATTTGAAAAAGAAAAAACATATCATGATTGAATGTGCAAGATATAGCATTTAATCAAAATCACTTGACAAAGATATCAAAAAAATTGATACTATATCTTCAAATAAATGTAATTAGTCAAGGTATGTATGTTTAAGTATCGTATATCCAACAAAATTTAATTCATGAGAGATCAACACATAATTTAAACACCATTTCTCAAATTTAATCTAAATGAGAGGTTCAGAACCCTACATTGCACAAATAAAGCCACCTAAAAGACGAAAGATGATCACTTCAACTAAATTTAGACTTGGACTCATAACATGCAGGAAATAGGAAGGTGCCCATATCAAAATGAAGTGCAAGAAAAAAAAAATTCAGCTTTTAGCCACAAAACAACGCTTCAGAGATTAGAATAAGCAGTACTCCAAGCGGAAGTATCATTCATACCAACACGCTCAGAGATCAAAAAGGCATAAAAACAACTAATATAAGTCCAGTCTTCCTCAATCCTATCCGTCTACAAGGTGACGGGTATACTAGGAGGGGTGGAGTGAGGAAAAAGGGGGATTAGGGTATATGAGTCTGCGAGGAACGCGAATATGAAGAGAGAGAGAATAGAGCCAGACAAGCGAAATAAATAGAGAGAGAGAATGGATTCTAGAGATAGAATGCAAGCGTATTGTGCCTTGTGTGACAGCTACGTTAGCACACAACAATACAAATACGGATTCGCCGGGGTCCTAGGGGACTATGAGGGGTTCACACACACACGCTGACACCCGGCTCCCATCCAATAGGAACCGGCCAAGTGGCACGTCCGGCCGCTAGTCATGATCTTTCTCTTCAAATTTTCCTCGCTTTATTCTCTTCGATTTTCTTCTCCTCTTCTCCACTATTCTCCCGTTCACAACACTCCAAATCAACCCAGTTACTTGAACAGCGTTCTTCCTCATCCTACTACTTGTTGTATACATCCTCTCTCTTGCAGCATGTTCTAGAAAACCCATTCTTTTTCCCTTGCTTTTCGCAATCTTAGACGCTGCTGTATGTATTGGTGCTTGATTGATGATTTCTTTCGCGTCGGACACTTTCTGGATGAAAAACTCCGATGGAAAGACCGCTGCGTTATTAAACGCTGCCCTAATGAGTTGCCGGTTTCTGATTCGGCGCCCTTTATTTATTATTCCCATTTTCTCTTTTCATCTTCTGCCGGTAGTAAGTATTGAGCAGACGCCTAACAAGTTAAGTTCGAGGAAGAGTTGCCTTGCGTACAATATTCCAGGAAGCCAAATGGACTGACTGTATTCTCTTTTTGGCTTCAAAATTGAATCTTTACCATTCTGATTATAGGATACAAAATACGTTAGACATTCCTGATATTATTCATGCTATTTAAAGAACCAAATAATCTCCGAAACTTCATTTTGGGTATTCTAACTCCTCGTCTATCCTAATTATTGCAAGGTATACATAAATGAACCAATTGAGGCATCTTACAATCTTGTTCTTTATCTCACTCAGGTGACTTATTCTTATTGAGGCTATTGAAGAATGTATTAACTAGCTTGGTCTTGTTCATATTGAAGCTAGTGAGTACATTTTTCACATACTAAGCATGTGAGAGTCTCAACATACCTATGACAATTCTCACGTCAAGGATTTGCTTTGCAAATTCTAAATCATTTTTATTGTAAGTGCTATGACATCTGCTTTTTCAAATTATTGATCTTATTAATTCTACCCCACATAAAAAGCATGTCATTCACATATAATAATAGAATAATATAAGAATTTTTAAAGTGCTTAATATAGCAACAATGATCTGTCTGACATCTTATGTACCCTGCACTGAGTATAAAATTTTCAAATTTATTGTACTATTATCTAGAAGCTAGCTTCAGGCCATACAAACTTTTCTTTAATCTACAAACTGAACATTCATTTCTTTGTACTACAAACAACCCTTAGGCCGGTGCATCTAGATGACTTCTTCAAGGTCTCCATGGAGAAAAATTGTTTTTATATCTAATTGCTCAAGAAACAAATCTTCAGTAATAACCATAGTCAGTACCATCCTGATGGTTATGATCTTTACTACAAGAGAAAAAAAATCTCAAAATAATAAGTATCACGCTTCTGTTGAAAGCATTTTACAACAAGTTTGGCCTTATACCTCTTACTATCACCATGCTTAGTCTTCAAGGATTGCAAGGATTCCACTATTACAATATTTAGGAGAACAATTATAATGTAGAAATTCTATCTTGTACAACACCACTTATCACAAGGGGAGACGTACTATTTAGGGGGAGTTTGCAAGTTTCACGGAAAAGAAACTTTAGACTTTTGATTGTAGAAAAACCTATTTAGAGTGTTTGTGATTTCGGCATTTGGCGTTTGGCGTTTGATTTTTGGTAGTGAAGTAAAAAAAAAATACAAAAGTCAGAAACATCTCTGGGGTAGATTTTGGAATGCTTTTGGCGGTGATAATTTTTTAATTATTTAGAAGTTTAAATTTCAGACATTCTTACCCCTTATAAACAATTCAATATTCACAAAATATCCATGGTTATTCAAAAGACTTGCTAGGACTCGAGCAATACGGGAGAAGGGCAATGTGTTCGTCGTCGACTTTCTTCACAACATTCATATGTGCTCGCAATTCTTTTTCTCCCGAGTTTTTCTATTATGTTCGTGGATATATCGAGAAAGAGCAACTGACACAAAAACAACATACGACATTTCTCAAACTAACAGAACCCAAACAAAAACATACATGAATGCTTGTTGATAGGTGAACGAAGTCGATCCAGATTGTAGAGATGAGAGCAAATCAGTCGATTTCAATTGATAATGGATTTCACTTGATGAAGGTGGAAGAAAATAGAGGAGACAGAAGGTAGTGGAGATTTTGGAAAAAAAATCATATGTTTAATAAAGAATTTAATTTGAGGATATTTCTGTCATTTTTCAATTATAAGTTAAGAAAAGTAGTTTTAGAATAATAATATGCAAACACTGTATTTGTGATTTTTGCTGTAATGAACCATATTTTGCAAACACTTTCCAACTTTTTCATAAAAGCTCCTTTTTTAAAAGACCTTTTGAAAAACTATTTCTGCATAAGCACAAGAACTTGCTAACACCTCTTTATATTTACATAAAAGCCCAAGCTTAATACAAATAATAAATAGCCCAATTCAACTAGTCTTCAACTCCAACAACCCAATTCATTGCAAACTTACAAAAGTTGCAGTTCTGATCTAGGGTTGCGAATTCAATCCTCTTTTGAGCATATTGTCTACGGTAGGAATGCAGTCTTGGATAAGTCGCCATGTGAACATTTGCACTCTATGGGGTATGTGCTTGACCCGTATAACTGGCAATTCCATTATCAAGCGCAGGGTCGTGCCTTATGACTCTGATATGTGTTACTTGCTAGATAAGTTCTTGTCATTTCTTCTTCTGTTGTCCTATATAGCCATGGAAAACGAGCTACAAAACAGAGTTGGCCATCCATACTGATTCCAAGAACATTGTCCTCAACCATCTCCAAATGTTTTGACCATTCTCCTTCTGAACCAATGTCTCTTACACGGTGAGTTCCATATATCTTGCCATCCTTTAAACACATTTCTCGTAAGCATAATTCATTCCCAGTCATTACTGCTCCAAATGTGAAATATTTTGTAGATATTAGTTGCCACCAGGGACTGTTTTGCTCTACACGGATGCGTCATCCTCGCTTACCAAGAAGATTATGATTGAATACCTCAAGGCAATGGCGGAGGCGAGGGCTTCCACCACCACCATCTCTACCCCACCTCACCCCTCCAAAAAAAAATTAGTGTAAATTGTAAAAAAATATATAAATATATTGTAGTGTAAACTTTACCCTTTCGCCCTCCCATCCCACCTAATCTAAGTCTTGCTCCTCAAAAAGTGTGTTTCACTCTCCCAAAGTAAAATTTATGGCTCCGCTCCTGCCTTTAGGGCCATTGACTCCGAGGTTGTTGCCGTCTTCAATGGACAAGCAGATATGAGACAATTGCACCCAGTTTATGGAGCTTCGATCCTCATGAGCACCATTCCATAATAATTGCAGTGATTTTTCACCATTTCATGAATGACTACTTTAGGGACTTTGAAGAGCGAGAAGTAATACATGAAAAACTAGATAACACACTCTTGATCATTTTAACCTGGTTACCAGAACGAGATATATGCATTCTCCCACTTTATGATCCACTGCTTTAACTTTTGCAAGATTTCATTCTACATGATCTTTCTCCTCAGTTCTCACCCACTGCAAGGCCAAACTTTAATTTAGTTACACTATATATAACTTGGGCCCAAAAGTGGCCCAAGTCCACAATACACATAATCTAACATAAATCAATAAACCAACACTCTCCCTCAAGATGGGCGAAAGATATCAATCAAGCTCATCTTGTTACAAAGTATATCCAAGCCTATCGCACTAAGGCTCTTGGTGAGACAGTCAGCAGTCTGCTCGTTAGTAGCTACATGTCTTAGCTCCCAAAGTTCACTAGTCAGTTTCTATTTGATGAACAACCTGTCAATCTCCACATGTTTGTTTCTATCATGTTGAACCGAGTTAATGAAAATACTGATAGTTGACATGTTGTCACACCACAAATACATATGTGCTCCCTCGGCCATCTTCAACTCTGTCAGTAAGAACCTCAACCATATCATCTCAGCAACACTTAGGGACATAACTCTGTACTCTGCCTCATCTGTAGAACGGGCAACAACAGATTGTTTCTTACTCATCCACGGGATCAGATTGTCTCCTACAAATATGCAATATCCAGATGTGGAGTTCATGTCATCAGCACAACTAGCTCAATTTGAATCATAATATCCCTTAATGCTTATATGCCCGTTCTTCCTAAATATCAATCCCTTTCCAAGTGTACTCTTCAAGTATCTCAGGATCTGCCATATCCATGTGGCCCTTTTTCAGGTCATGCATACTCTTGCCCACCACCCTAACAGCAAATGATATGTCAGGTTGGGTATGACTCAGGTATATCAAGCGTCCAAGCAAGCTCTGATACCTCTCTCTATCCATCGATGCACCAGTATTAGTACTCAAATTCACCTTTTGCTCGATAGGTACCCTGACAGACTAGCAACCTAGCATGCCTGTCTCTGTGAGCAAATCTAAGACATACTTCCTTTGAAATAACATTATCTCCTCTGGTCCTCTAGCTACTTCGATCTCAATGAAGTATTTCATCTGTCCCAAATCCTTTACCTCGAAGTCCTTGCCCAGTTCCACCTTTAGCTTTGTTAACTCTCTCTCATCATCACCTGTAATAATCATATCATCAACATAAACAGCCATCATCGTGATATGATCTCCAGTATGTCTCAGAAAGACAGCATAATCGACATTAGTCTACTGACAGCCCATGCCCACCATAGCCTTCCTGAATCTATCAAACCAAGCTCTCGAGGATTGTTTTAGGACATATAAGGAGTTTTTGATACCACAAACTTTCCCCATTGTCTGATCAGTGCCAAATCCCGGAGGAATCTCCTTGTACACCTCTTGGAGTAAGTCACCATGAAGAAATTCATTCTTCACGTCAAACTGATGTAGGATCCATCCTTTATTTGTTGCTATGGAAACTAAGGTCCTGATTGGGCTTATCTTGGCGACCGATGCAAAGGTCTCATCATAATCAATGCCATAGGCCTGGCTATAATCCTTTGCTACCAATCGAGCCTTGTATCGCTTCACTGCTTCCTCTGGATTCTGCTTCACAGTAAAAATTCGCTTGCATCCAATAGTCTTTTTCTCAAGTAGCAGTGGTACAAACTTCCAAGTCCCATTCTTCACAAAAGACTCCAACTTTTCTGTCATAGCAGCTCTCCACTTCAGATCCTTCTTCGCAACCTATCAATACTTAGGCACAAACACATTATCCAAAGAAACAATAAAAGCTCTGTGGCTAGGTGATATGTGAGAGTAAGATATGTGATTGACAATATCATGTGGGAATCCATACCGATCAGGTGGAATGCCCGCATTAACACGAGTGGTTCACCTCACCGGTAAGGGGGAAGGAGAATGAATAATGTCAGTAGAAGTATGAAAATGAATAATATCACCTATGGGTACTGAGTGATCTATAGTAGGTGGTGCAGATGTCTCCGGAGTTGGGGTTGGTCGAGCATCAGGACATGGGACAGGTGACGCATCTCCTCTCCTAAAGTACCTGTGACGCAGCTCTGGAGTATCAATATCACTCAAACTCATCTCCTCACACATTATGTCTCGAACTGGGCAAGGACACAAAATTGCCCCTACAGTTACTGTTTGTGGCTCACCCCTCATGCCACTCTCCCCCTCTAACCATACACTCACACCCATTGTCAATGGCTCTTCTCTCATGTCACTCTCCCCCTCTCGCCGGTCAACCTAAGGCGAGTCCTAGAATGGTGAAGGCTCCCTCGGGTAAAATAAGGTTCTAATTCTCAAAATGTAACATCCAAAATCACAAACGATCGACGCTCGATCGGATTCCAACAAATATACCATTCTGGGTAGATGAGTAACCCACAAAGACACACTTCACTACTCTTGGATTCAATTTAACAACTTCAAGCTGGTTATCTTTAACAAACATATACAAATGAATATTCGTAGCTCCAACACATCTCTTCTAGTGCCAATCAGTGCCTGAAATGGAGATTTTTATTCCAGTACTCGTGAGAGTACTCGATTTATCAAATAAATTATTGTCATAATTGTTCGCCCCCATAAATATTTGGAGACATTCATAGAAATCATCATGCTTCTCGCAACCTCAAGAAGGTGATGATTCTTTCTTTCCACAGCCCCATTATGCTCTTTTGTGTAGAGGCACATGATCTGAAGTCTAATCCTGTGAAATGATAGATAATCCACAAATAACTTATTCGTGTATTATGTGCCATTATCAGACCTCAAAACTTTAATAACTATACCCAAATGAGTCTGAACCTCCCTGTGAAAATCTTTAAAACAGGAAAAGACTTCATTCGAGTTTTTTTTATCAAGTATAACCAAGAAGCAGCAATCAATAAAAGTCACAAAATATCGATATCCATTGACTATCAAAGTCGGACAAGGTTCCCCAAATTTCAGAATGTACGACATCAAACATTCGAGAACTCTTATGTTAAGAGCTAGCATAGGAGATTCTGGTATGCTTACCCAACTCACAAGCAACAAGGACCAATGTATCATTACTGTTATGCGCAAAAGATCGAGGGTACAAGCAGCTCATAAGGGAAAACAATAGATAAACTAAGCGTCTATGGTTCAGCAACAACTCTGTCACGATCCTTTTCTCCCTCACAAATCTCCCCGCAATCAATGAAAGGGTTGAGGCCATGCCCTTTCTATCCAGATACCACAGTCCATCATGCCATGTGCCAGTCACAAGAATCTGGTCAGACCCCTTCTCCTAAAAGATCATCTGTGGAATATCAAAGATAACACAACAATTGAGTTGAAAAATAATAACACTAATGGAGAGAAGGTTAACAAGAATGAAAGGGGCATGCAAAACTTTGGATAATGTAAGGGTATCATTGCAGCGCACTGTACCCTTACCAACCACTTGTTGATCAGTACCATCAGCAGTCTTAATATTAGATAGGACTTCTAGGGGAGTATACTAAACTCCCTAGAAGATCCCATCACGTGTGTGAATGCCCCAGAGTCACAGATCCAATCTCGTGCGCAGCAGTGAAAAAAGATGTAAGTGCAAGACAATCATGCATACCTCGCACATCTTAGTATAGAGCAATATTACCATACACGTCTGGTAGGGTGGATAGACAATTGCTTGGGTCTCCAAGATCATCATCATCATCAACAACAACTAGGTGTGTGTGATAACCACATTCATAACCTCGAACTCCACCTCTCATACACAATCACGGCCTCCAAGACCATGTCTGCTCCATCTAAACTCTATCTCTCTCCTCGGTCTGGAACAATACCTCATCAAATGGCCTATCTCTCCACACTGTAGATAAGTACGAGTCTCGTCATGGACACTCATATCATGAGCGGTAGGAGAAGACATACTCATCCCCGGAACCAATCTAATCAAAGCATTCATGGTCTCAGAACTAGGCTTACCAAGAGTTTTCAATCCATCTTTCTCTTCCTTCTCTCCTGTCATCGCACTCAACCACAATCACAATACCAAGTAGTCACAACAAGAAACAAGGCCTTCAATCCTGCACATAACAATTATTAAACTACTCAACAATCCAATACACAAATAGCACCAACCCAAATATCTACAAAGCACAACAATCAACCTGTTAATCGTCAATATCCACACTCCACAACAATCAACAACCACCACCACAACTAAACCACAACAATCAACACCTCCACTCCATGCCTAATTGGACATCCAAGTTTAGGCAATTCACATCAATCTAGACACAAATACTCTAACTTATCTACTGAAACATAAATGTTCATTAAATAGCACAACATTAACGAAAAATGATTTGATGAATGCGATGGATTATTGATTTGAAAGATTCTATTTTTTTAGTAATTTTTTGAGAGGTGACGGCGGGTGGAACGCCCAGTGAGGCGCAAAATGTAGTGGTGCTAGTCTCCCTGGCCATCGTAGGCGCAGGAGATGTCGCCTATCTAGCGCGCGCGCACAAATACGGCTCAGTGGCAGCGATCAGTCATATACAACCACAAAAAATTTGGGCTTTCTGGCAGTTAACACAACCGTAATAGCCAGGATTGGGATGTGGCGGTCCCAACGGTGGGTTACGGCGATGATAGGATTGGGAAATTAGGGTCTTTTCTTTGGCTCCAATACCAACTTGAAAATGACAAAACTTACTTTCATTAGGTTTAGTTACATTATATACAACTTGGGCCCAAGTCTACAATATACGTAATCTAACATAAATCAACGCATGTAGAACTTTCTGGACACCACACACATTGGATGATATTGTCCGCTTTGAACTGATACCCTCACAAATTTGTTCTTGGATTTTCATCCTCAAAAGGCCTCATCCAATTAATGTGGTGTCAACCTATTTGAACCTATCTCCTTTGGGTTCCCTAACCGGTGTAGAATATTTCAATACTCCCCGAAGTCTAAATGGGAACACCCTGTTGAGACTTGACAACAATTGGGCCTACCTCTAGGCACAACCAAATCCCACCTCTGGGTTACACAACACCTAATGGGGCCCACACCGATTAACTGACTCTGATACCATGTAGAACTTTCTGGACACCACACACATTGTCCGCTTTGAGCCAAAACCCTCATGAATTTGTTCTTAGGTTTCTATCCCTCAAAAGGCCTCATCCAATTAATGTGGTGTTAACCTATTTGAACTCTTCTCTATTGGGTTCCCCAACCGGTGTGGGACATTTCAATAATTTACAATTTAATTTCCCATCAAAATTCTAGATATCATTTTGAACAACTGCAATACTCCTTTCGTTGTCATGATATTTTTCTCCTATCTACATCAAAGAATAGAGTTTCATTTCATATAATGAATGCATTTAAGTATGAGCCAAAAGTTAATCCATGCCAACATGCCAATGTCATGAACCCTTTTTAACATCCGATCCAACAACCCCTCTATTACTATCAAAAATAAGAAAG
Organism: Pinguicula moranensis; assembly: GCA_028565015.1. Lineage (NCBI taxonomy): Eukaryota > Viridiplantae > Streptophyta > Magnoliopsida > Lamiales > Lentibulariaceae > Pinguicula > Pinguicula moranensis. The sequence continues at coordinate 10,681 of JAOWBN010216454.1, forward strand.
GCAAGAGTGGAACTCCGTGGTGAAGTCCTTTTGCAATTAGAACTCTCATGTGCTCGTTCGTTGATTTGCATAGCCACATATTCAGTTCATACACATTTTTTATCCTACCCATCCATTTAGAGCAAAAGCCCATTTTTCTCATCATTACAAATAAAAATGTCCAGTCAATAGAGTTGAAGCCTTTATGAAGTAGACTTTCGAAAAAATAGTTTTCTCCTTAGAAGACTTGGCAAAGTGAAGTATATCTCATTAGCCACCAAAATGTCATCTAAGATCTGTCGGTTTTTTTATGAACGCTAGTTGATTAGGAGATATTATTTTAGACATAACCCCGTCTAGATGGTTAGCTAACAGCTTGTTTAGTACTTTGTTTGCGCAACAAACTAGAGAGGTCATTTTATAGTGCTCCAGCTTTAACGGGTCGATCCCTTAGGCGCCAAGACGATGAATGTTGAACTAATAACCTTTGGCAATCGACCTGTAGAATGAAATTCCAGTAAGAATTTGACAAAATCATACTTCATTACTTCCCAATCCGTTTTGTAGAATGTAGAATTTAAACTGTCAAGGCTTGGTCTTTTAGTTCCTGAACAACTCCAAATAGTTTCCCGATTCGACCTTTGATAATGGAGTGGTTATCATAATGTTGTCAGACTCATAAAGCTGATTTAGGCAAGGGAGTTCCAAGGTCAGACTCTCCCAATTTTCAGTCATGTAATGTTGTTGAAAATGATCATGTATATATTGCTTTATTTTATGGAATGCTTTTTGCTTTCATGCATACTCTATTAATAACCAGTCCTTTAATATTATTTATCTTCTATTGTTTGCAATGTGGGCCTACTTGGAATTGTGTTGTCATCTCGTATCCATTAAGATTGTGACTTTTGATACAGGATTACCTCCTGCCCTACTGAGGTACTTTTGTAAGTCAGCCATGACAACTTTCTTTTCAGTTAGTTCAGCATCAAGTAGTGTCTGTGTTTCACCCACAAAATCGAAGTGATTAAGAAGCAGCTAATTTTGCTCCATTATTTGTCTCTCTATTTTGCCTGACTCCTTTCTCATTTCATTCTTTCAATGTGTCTCAGTTTCTTCAACTTCGATGCACCAATACCTCAAAATCAGGAATCGTGTTCCAGATATCTAATGTCATAATTGATTTAGGACCCAATTAACCTTGTCTAATTGCAGAAGTAGAGGACGATGATCGGCTATTGGTCTATCAAGTCCGAGTTTCTTGAGCTCCGGCCAGGATGAAGAGAGGAGAAATCGCTTGATACCGATGCCTCTTGCATTAATGAATCTGCATTGAATACCGATGGCGCCCCCAGTGAACCTTGATCTTGAGTAGTTTATTAACCCATCTCTAAAATCCATGTCATCTAGTTTCTGAATCATGGGTGCATCGCTCTGCCTAGATTTCACTCCTATGGATTTGCCAAATTTCCATATTGTTGTTGAGTTACTTAGTTTCTTGGAGTCCCTTCAGGTAGAAAAAAATACATTAGTTTCTCACTTTTAAAAAAAAAATGAGTTTTAATTAAAATAATCTTAAAAAAGAAAAAAATAATCTAATTTTTAAGAGGTAGAAAAAGCAAGGAGAATCGTGGGGGATTATGAGAAATTGGATTTAATATTATGCCATAATTCAACGTTTACTGAGAGCTATTGTGGTTGGGCCATTACCTCTTAATTCCCCATAATCCTCTTGCCCATAAAAGATGGGAGATTGAGAATCCCATATTGCGCAATCCTCTATATATATCAATAAATATATATGTTTATCCTTAACTTGACATGGACAATTATACTAATGTCCCTAAAAATATTAAAAAAAAATATTATAAGTGGGTATAGTAGTAACTTAAATATTTTAGTCATTATTAATTTTTCATTGTTTAAAATGACTACTAAACAATGTGTAAGAATTGAGTTAATTGGGAATTGAGTAATCCTTTTTTTTTTTGATAAGTAATCAGAATTCGGAGTTCGGATTTCAGAATCACAGATTAGGGTATCCTTTGGGCCCAAGGACCCGCCGACTAATCCCCTCATATGTCCTGCAAATGCTCCCCATCGGGTTCGAACCCCAGACCTCTTGGCAAGCCAGGATTCTGGAAGCTCTGCCGCTAGGCTAGCACTGCCTAAAAATACAAGCAATAAATAATGAATGCAATTGAATTGAGATAGTCTGACCCGCCCACTTAGGCAAGCCCAAACAAGTTCCATGGTCTTATCATGCTACCTTGGACCGCCTCTAAAAGCCAGGTAGTGCTAACTGGAAGAACGGATCAAATGAGCACAATTCAACTAAAAAGAGTAGACAAACTCATTTTAGTTCGTCTCACCTAGAGATTGGCAGGTCGGGTCATCAACCGTGCCGTGCCGCCGTCCCGCTGGGTCCGGGTCATGAATATGTGGAACCGAACCCGGCCCTTCCAGGATGGGCTAACCGTGATCCGGCTAGCCCGGCCCAGCCCTACATGTCGGGGTTGGCCCTTCGTGCTGGCCCTACGTGCCACCCTACGGGTTATCTTCCGATTTATTGCCGTGCACGGTACGTTTCAGGCGCGGTTAAACCACCGGTTTTGACCCACAAGGTCGATTTTATTTGTCAATTTCTTTAAAAAAATATTATTATTATTTTTTTAGGACGTATAAAAATATTTGTTTAGAATATTTTTGTCTAACAATAATTATTAGAAATATATATAAATCTATAAGCTTTTAAAGTTTATAACTTATTTTTTGCAGTGAATATTATAACTAATATTTATAGTTTATATAAAATTCTAATTTTATCTAATAAATTAATAGAAATAAAGGTTTAAATTTAGAAAAACATGGTTATA
>JAOWBN010216465.1:0-13533 GCA_028565015.1 Pinguicula moranensis
GCGATAATGGGTCGCCTTGCCTTAGTCCTCGTTGTGGTTTGAACTCTTCTGTTGCACTTCCATTGATCAATATAGATTGTGTTCCTGAATTTAGGCATTCTTTAATCCATTTTCTCCATTTTGCAGTCATTCCCAACTTTTCAGCCATATGATCTAAATAATCCCAGCTAACTGTGTCATATGCCTTTTCGAAATCCAGTTTCAGAATTATTGCACTCTGCTTCTTTTTTTTTACCTCCACAACCAATTCATTGGCCACTAAAACTCCATCCAATATCTGCCGCCTTCCCACAAAAGCCATTTGGTTTGGTGATATAACTTCATCCAGTACTGAGCTTATCCTTGTGGCCAACACTTTCGCCAAGATTTTGTACATACAACCAATTAGGGATATAGGTCTATAGTCGTCCATGAACAAAGGGCACTTCTTTTTAGCTATTAATGTGATGTGAGATGCATTTCCGCCTCGAACTATCCTGCCCTGATCATAAAATTCCTCAAAAAATTGTAGCAGATCTGTTTTCATCATTGGTAGGAATTCTTTAATGAATCTGAAATTTATGCCATCCGGTCCTGGGCTCTTTGAGCTCCCACACTGTTTAATAGCTAAAAATATCTCTGATTCCTCAAATTTTTTCACCATCTGTTCCTTTGCTGCTTGACTTAATTGCTTGAACTGTAGACTCCCAAATTTTGGTCTTTTACTGCATGGTTCTGAGAATCTTCCTTTGAAGTGCTCTCTGAAGCTTTCTTTAACTTGCTGAACTTCATTCATCCACCTACCTTGATACCACACGCCAGTTATACTGTCCCTTTTTCTATTTTTTCTCAGCCACGAGTGATAAAATTTTGTATTTGCATCTCCTTGGTTGAGCCAATTCAATCTTGCCTTCTGAAAATAGACACTCTCCTTATGTATGGATAGTTGTTGGATTTTGGTCCATGTTTCAGATGCTGCAGTTTGTTCATCTGGAGATAATCCTTCATCTTCTGCCTTCATTTCAAGCTCTTTCATTTTCTTTTTGAGATCCTCTAGACTGCCTATTTGATTCCCTCCTCTCGCTGAATTCCAGTTCTTGATATCCAGTTTTAATCTCTTCAGTTTTTCCTTAAGTATAAAGGATCCCCACTCCCCTTCCATGGGAGCCCTCCACGAGTTCTCCACTACTTGTTTGTATTCAGGTATTGATAGCCAGCTATCTAGAACTTTTAGTGGCTTCGGGCCCCAATTCAGAATTTGATCTATTAGGGCCACTAGACAATGATCAGAATGTTCCTTTTCCAATCCAATTTGTATCCACTGATCAGCTTGTCCCATGAACTCCTCATTCATTAAGAATCTGTCTATCCTACTCATTGATCTCAAAGGTGTTGAGTAACAAGTGTATTTCCATTTTGCCATAGGTAAGTTTATAAGATGATTTCCTTCCACAAACTCTCTAAACTTCGAAATCTCTCTGCCATAGGTGTTGGTACTTCGCCCCTTTCTCTCTGATCTGTCTAGAACAGCATTAAAGTCACCCATCAAGCACCATTTATCATTTTCCTTTCCTCTTATCCGTTGATGTATTGTCTGCCATTGCAATATCTTTTTCTGAATATCTGCGTCCCCATATATATTGACGAAGTGATATTTTCCTTCTCTACCTTCCCATAAACCTGTTATCCCCAACACACCCTCCTCATCCCATAACTCTGATCTTTCAAATTTATTTTTGTTCCAAATGCACAAGTGTCCTCCTGATAAGCCTGCAGATCCCTTATACGCCCAATCGAATTCCTCATCATACCATAAAGAGGCACAAAATTCTCTATCTATGACTTCTCTTTTTGTTTCTTGAAAGCTCACAAAATCAACTTTCATATTCCTCAGCATATCCCTTACTGCCCTTCTCTTTGGTGCCCCCCCAAAACCTCTGATATTATATGTTATTAGAATGAACGTGATAGACTTGTACCTCCACTGTTTTCCCATTGTTTCTCCTGAAGATCTCCTTCCATCTCCCTGTCTCCTATTGCCTGAACCTGCTCTATTGCCTTTTCGATACCTTCCTCATATTTCAATCCTAGTTTCTGTCCAATTTCGATGATCCCCTCGGCCTCTGATCTCAAGTGTCTGTTATTTGTTGCTACTATGTGGCTATCTGAAATGTTGTCTGATATCACTGGTTTTAGTTTCCCTTCCTGTCCACTTTGTGATGTTCCTATATTGGTCAGGCTCAACTGATGTTTCAGGGATCTTAGCCCGTTCTTCTTCCCTCTTCCCACATTTTTAATCTGCTGGAATCGTTCCTCTGCTTCCATTCTTAATAAAGCATTCTTAAGCTTCTGTGTCGTTGGTGCTCTTTTACTTGCTTTTCCTCTGCCTTTTTGTGTAACTTGCTTCCTCCCTTCTTCTTTACAGTTTTTCTCCACCACTTTCCTCTCCTTATTTTTTTCCTCCTCTTCACTTCCTTGCTTTTGTTCACTGCCTTCGTTCTCTCCTGTATCCAATATTTTTAGTGCCTCCTTATGCTTCTCCACAGCTTCCTGAATACTCCGTAGGCTCTCTAATTCAATTGTTGCAAATATGACACTGTGTATATCATTTCTGAATTTTTGTACCCATTCCTCTTCCTCCTTTTCTCTACTAACTTTGGTCTGGGTCTTCAGCCGAAATCTCTCTTCCTGGTCCTCCCTGTTGGCCTTTTCAATTCCCTCCAATTCTTCACCATTCACTTGTATTCCTTTATCAATATGCTCTGTTGTTTTCCTTCTCTCTGAAACCCATTCTTTGTTTGTTTGTTGTTGTCTACGGTTATTTTGTGACTCCATACTCTCTTCTACCTTTGATTTGTCATTCTCCTCCCTTTTATTTCCCATAGATCCAGCCTCAAAGCCTGTCTCCTCCACTACTTCAATCCCCATTTTGGCATTTTCGAAATCCTCTTCCCACTCTGAATTTGCGTCATCTGTTGAGGTACATATTGTCTCACTCTCTGAAATTTCATCCTTGAAAACTCGTTTCTCTTCATCTTTCATCCTTCCTTCCATCTCCTCAATCACTCTGATTTTAAAGTTTTCTCCCTCCATATTGATATTCAACTGCTGATCAATTTTCATTCTGACTGCCGTTTGTATCAGAATCTGAGTGCCCCTATATAGCTGCGATTAAGAGTTGATTTGTCTATCTTTATCATGGTGCCCATTCTGCTCCCTATTAATCTGAGGATGTCCACCGTCCACATATCCAGTGGCAGTCCGAATACCTTGATGTTTACCTGTCTGGTAGTGATCACCCGATGGTTTTCCCAAGTTGTGATGTCAAATAGCCATTGTCCCATCCACTCTGTATCCGTATTCAATAGCACATCCATTTCTTGTCCATCCTCATCCCAAAGAAGCACTTTGCCGTTTCCCATAGAGCTCACTCTGATATTCCAATATCCCCCTCTTCTGAGTTCTAACTCCAGTTCTGCACACCCTTCAGGGTTGAATAATGTCCCCACCCTGCTATACTTTAACCATTCCTTATTGGTTTGTCTTCTCTTTATGTGCAGCGTAGTGAGTTCCGGGAAATCCATCTGTCGTTTCACAGTGTTCCCAAGTGTGTTTCTGCCCTTAACCACATTTACGAAGCTTCTTTCCGTCTGTAAGCTGGACTTTTTGATGATATATTTCTGAGATGGGTTGTTTCCACCTTTCAATGTGTCTTGCTGATGTCCATCTTTGGCAAATCTAGCTACATTTACAACCAACTTGTAATTCCCAATCCACATGTTGTTCAACTTATTCAACAAACTCTTTTCATTTTCCGTCTTCCAGTACTTCACAAAACCAAAAGCCTTACCAGATTTAGACGGTTTACGGGGCACGTATACATCAGTCACCACGCCTTGCCTTCTGAAAGCAGCCCATCTCGCCTCATACCCCCAGTCGGCTGGAAAATTTGTGAAGTAAAATGATATTTCCTTTTCTCCATTGTTCCTCGATTTGACCTCTCTTGCCTCCATGTAGTGTCTGGTTTGACTATCCCTTACTCCTTCTTCTCTCCTTGTCGGTACCATACGTTTCGCATAACTACTCTGGATGTGAGAGTTCCTTTGGATCTTAATTTTTCCCATTCTTATTTCCTCCCAAAGCTCGTTCGACCTTACCGGCGGTATACGTGTGATTGTCGCCATTTATCTAGTCTGACAGAAATTGGCCTTCTTGTTTGATTCCCCGGTCGCCGGAGTTTTCCGGGACCGAAGTGGTTTAGATCTTGGTATATCTACCCCATCTAGGTGGCTCACCCGCAAGGAATTTGGTAGATTTTGTCGGAGATCTTCAATTGTTCTTCCTTGAAAGTCTTTGTTGTCTAAAATTCTGAGTCAATTGGGTTTCAGTGATTGATATTATAACTATAAATGTTCTTAATATCAATATTTTAAGGGTCCATGTCTTTTCACCCCATAATAAAGCTAAAATAAATAAATAAGTTATTAAAAAATTAATATTTTTAATAACAATGTAATAAATAAAGAAACAAAAAATAAACATCCCCGAAGTTATGAAATCCCCACCATCGCTACCACCGTTAGCAATGGTGGGGGATTCCAATCGCGATCTCCGATAGGATTGTGGTGGCCAAAAACTTTCGGCTACTATCCACCGCTGGTGATGGTGGTGATAATGGTGACAAATACAATGATGGAGACCGAAATTCCACCACTATTGAATTTAGTATGAAATCCCTAATTTTTTTAAACGTTCGCCTACCTGCACACTCCCTCATCGTTGAAATTATTTGGATCAGGTCTATAAATTTCTGTAGTCATCATCATTTAATAAATCTGAATTTGAAATAACGTATTCAATAGGGTTCAACAACGCATACTATCCACAAATTTAGATTCTTCACTATTCAGTGGACAAAATTAGTAGAAATAAATTTTCTGAAAGCTATAGCCATCCAAGTAAGAGCTTCCATTTTAAGGAAATATGAACCGACAATTATTAAATTTGATATTAAAATTTTAATAAGAGTAACTCATATCTATCTCATAAGTTGGACAATGAACGCACATCCGCCTATAGGGCCGAGCTCACTGTGTCAAGTATGTTAAATATTACAAATGGATTAAAAATATAATATAATCTAACTTATAAATAATATGATGCTCTGTTCAAACACATCTATAAGATTTTATTTAATAACATATTCATTTTATAAATTGATCGCAACGGCCGCACGTAGGGGTCGATAACGAAAAGCGAAATTGATGGAATTTTGTTAACGTTACCGTTAAGGGCGGTAATAGCGGTAACGGTAATGATAGCGGATAGGTTTTTCGATTCCGCTAACATAGCGGTAACGGTAACGGTTTATGATCGTCTTTTGTGGAAATTTCGCTATTTTCGCGAAACATATATATGTACTTTTTTACCCTAAAAAAATATGTCAATAATCAAATTAAAAACTTGCCCTTAAAATCCTCATCGCATTGGGGTTTGGAATAAGAATTGAAATATTCATGCACTCAATTTATACCCTAGTAGTCTAGTACGACTACACTATTTACTTGCTACTACTGCCTCCAAATTATCTTAAATCATTTTAAATTGTATTGTATCACCCTATTTCTTTCTTATTTATATAATTTTTGAATGATTATATATTTATATTAAATGCCACAAATAGCCAATAACGTGAAAAACTTAATTGATGAGCATTTTGCATTGCTAAAAAATATCAAAAATGCATAATGCATTTATTGATGGAAAAGTTGGCGAAAGTAGCAGAATTTCGCTACCGTTACTGCTAAGGTAGTGGAATAGCGGTAATGGAATAGCAGATAACGATAACGGTACCGAAACCTCCATCCGCTATCTTAGAGGTAACAGTAACGGATGAGGCTATTCCGTAACAACTATTATCGATAATCACCCGTGATCCCACTACTTTACAAGGAAGATAAATAATTTTCTTTACTCGGTGATGATTCGGCACACACATCAAGGAAACATCTTCCCCAACCCCATAAGAACACCAACACAAGAAGAAGAAGAAGAAAACGTAGGTTTTTTTTTTTTTTGATAAGTAATGAGGACTCCCGCACCACCTGCCAGGGTATCCTGGGGCCCACAGGGGCCCACCAGACTAATCCCTCAGAATGTGCACGAATTGCTGCCATCCCGGCTCAGGTAACCTGTACACGACCAGCGTTTAGCATAAATGAGACTTGAGTGGGGCTTATTATTAAAGATTACTTACTTTACTTGAAGAAAGTAGAGCCGTATATGTATACAACTTTCATGTCAATTGTTTAATTGAGGTGACACTTTTCGTTGAATAACCTCTTTTTTTTATGCTGGGGGACCAATTCAGAAGCACCTAGAGCTAAACGGTAATGAAAAGTATACTATTTGCTTTTAGTTAATTGCAAAATATTGGGTCAAATAATCTAATTTAGCCAATTAAAATAAATTTGGATAAATTTATATTAATTTTATTATATTAAACAAAGGTTGAGGATTATATTTAGCCCTAGTAGTCCAAGTGCTACAAAAAAACGTAAATCATAAGGCTAAATCGTTCATGGTCAATATCTGAAAGGGCAATTCTTCTAAAGGTAGATAATTAGATGTGTAGGATTATATTCATTTGGTTTAGGATATGAAAAATTTCATTGGAGGTGGAGTGATGCCTAGAATAATACGATTATTTTGTGAGCTAGGTAAAACAGACAAATTGCAAGAAGAATGGCATAAATTGCCCAAAAAATTAGAGAAAATAGTATCTAGGATTTCAATAATATTCAGTGATTAAAACTAAGTCTACAATCCGAACTTTATAGCAAAAATTCAAGGGCCTCCATATTTTGCCAAAAATACCAAAATTCCAAAAATCACTCCAAATAAAAAGTACAAAATAAACTAAGCAATTTGCCAAAAATTGGCTCAAATTTGGTTAAAATAGCCTTCCTAATTGATGGATGATTTATTATCAAAAATAGTAAAAATAACTAAAATTAATATTTCAGAAAGAAAAACAACCGAATTTGGGGTTGAAAATCAATGCACATGGAGCTATGCTCAAGGTGGACTACGTGCGCATTGGAAAGACGTTTTTGAATAGGGATGTTTTGCGCGATTCTGATAATTGTAGCCAAAGTCATGATCAAAACACTAAAACATGGCCCAATAAGGAAATGTCGCCATTATTTCCTAATTTTGTGACGATACGCCACCTCGTGATATTTTAATGCCAACAAAGTAGTATCTGACAACTCAGTATCATCATCGGTCTCAAATCCTCCTATATCATGGAGTAGGAAGGTGTTTTGGGAAACTTGTGCTGTATAAGAAATATCTTAGTGTACAAAAAATATTGGGCTTAAGAACAGTATGAATAAATACTTAAGACACAAACTGGAACGAGAATGGAATGCTTTTATTGAACTTACTATGACTATTATATAGTTTTACAAAAACTAACAAATAGCTGAAAATATAGGTTATATGACCATGTCTTCAGCTACCCAAAGAATAGGGACATTATTAACACCTACTTAGACTTAATCAACTATTAAAAATACCTCATCATTCATTCCCTTAAACTTGATGTAGAATGCAGTTAGTTTATGTTAGGAACTTCTCCAACGCCCAATGACTCCCTTAGCTTCAGAAAAGAATCGAGTTTTAGTGGTTTGGTCATCAAGTTTGCAACTTGATCCTTGCTTTCGCAAGGGATTAAAGCAATATGATCTTCTTGAGTGAGATTTCTCAGGAAATGGTACCTCACATCTTTGTGCTTATTGCGTCCATGCATCACTGGATTCTTAGATAGCTTTATAGTTGAGTTGTTGTCACAATGCACTTGGATGCACCCTTTAGAAGAGTACCCTAGTTCAGCCAAAATCTTTTTTATCCGAAGAGCTTCACATACACTCATTGCAGTTGCCACAAATTGTGCTTCCGTGGTTGATAAAGTCATAATTGGCTATTTCTTTGAGCTCCATGAGACTGCTCCAGAGCTTAGAAACAATGCATATCCACTTGTGTTTTTCCTGTCATTCATATCTCTAGCATAATTACTATCTGTGAGTGCCATAAGTTTGCCATTTTCTCCCTTCTGGTAATGAATTCCATAATTTGTCGTTCCCTTAAAGTATCGAAGTGCCCTCTTTGCTACTTGTAGATGAAGGTCTGTAGGTTTATGCATGTACCTAATGGCAAGGCATGCAACAAACATCATGTCTAGTCTTGTGGCCGTGAGATACATCAAGTTGCCCACTTTGTTTGTAGTATGTTTCATACATTAGAATTATATCTTCATCATTGTTGATCTTGCACCCATGTACTATTGGCGTATTAATTGAGTGGATCTCCATCATGCCAAACCTTTTCAATACCTTTACAACATATCTTCTTTGGAAAAATGTAGATGGCATCGGAGCTTTGTAGTACCTCAATGCCAAGAAATAAGTGCGTATTTTGTAAATCTGACATATCAAACTCCCTCATCTTGGAGCTTTTGAATTTAGTTAGCATAAAATGATCATTGCCAGTAAATTAAAAATCATCAACGTAGATACTTACTATGATGATCTTTCCTTCATTGCTTTTCTAATTGAAAAGTGCATGCTCGCTGCCACACTCTTGGAAGCCTTCGTTGATGAAGTATGCTTCAATTCAACTGAACCAAGCTCGTAGAACTTATTTCAGTCCATACAATGCTTTATGCAGCTTGTATTCCATATATTCTCCGTCCATTTGTTCACCCTCGTGGTTTCACATAAACATCTTCTTGTAGCTCACCATGGAGGAAAGAGGATTTTACATCCAACTAAAATATTTGTCATCCCTTCTGTGCTGCTAAGCAATGATCATCCTCATGTTATCTATCCTGGCCATAAGTGCAAAGACTTCTCTATAGTCAATGCCATGCTGTTGTGAATATCCTTTCGCGACGAGTCTTGCCTTTTGCTTGTCAACATCACCATGTTCATTGTACTTTGTTTTGTATACCCATTTCACACCAATCCTTTTTGTTCCAAGAGGAAGTTCAACAAGCGTCCACGTTTTGTTCCTTTCTATGGAATTGATCTCACAGTCCATAGCTTGCCTCTAAACTTCATTGTGAACTACGTATTTATAATGAGTCAGATCAGTTAACACAATTAGTGCCAGATTATCTTCATCTTCAAAGAGTCCTTCCCCTGTAACATAATCCTGCATCCACATTGGAGGACCTCTCTGTCTTTCTTCAATTTTTCTATTCTCATTCCTATCCTCTCTCATTCTACCTTCATCAAATCTTTCCTCAGCTGCAGGAGTTTCAATGTATTGTTCCTCATCAATACTTTCAGGGATACTGGTGCTTTCTATGTTGTCATTTTCACCCCCAATCTAAGTCTATATGTATTGCCTTTTCATATATCTCATTCCACTTCCACTATTTCTCTTCTTCAAAAACTACATCTCGGCTTACCACAATCATTTCATTGACAGGATCATACAACCTGTACCCCTTGAATTCCAACCTAACTTCCATCAAAATGCTAGGAAAACTTTTATTATCAAGCTTACCTCTTTCACGTCCGGAGTGTGTGCACATGGGCAAGACAACCAAATATGCGAAAGTGATTAACAGATGGTTTTATCCCACTCCAAGCTTCTAGAGGTTTAATGTCTTTGATTGCTGATGTTGGACACCAATTCAGAATGTCCAATTAACTACTTTAGGCCATAACCCTTTTGGAATTTATTTGTCAGAGAGCATTGATTGAACCATGTTCATCACAATTATATTCTTCCTTTCAGCTAGACCATTGTGTTGTGGAGTGTATGTTGTGGTCAGTTGTCTCTTGATCCCATGTTGTGTGCAGAATTCTTTGAACTCGTTTGAGGTAAATTCTCCCCCTATCAGTCATCAAACACTTTAAAAACATCCATGTTTCCTTTTCCACCATGGTTTTGAAGTTCTTAAAGTGATTCATTGCTGCAGACATTTCAGATAAAAGGAATGCCTATGAATATGATATACAACTGAAGTCATCAATAAAACATAATATATACCTCTTTCTACACATAGATTCAAGTGAGACAGGCCCACAGATATCAGCATGGATCAACTCCAATTTCTTACTTGCCCTACATGTGCTCTTCTTTGGTATGCTATATCTATGTTGCTTACAAATCAAATAGTCTAAGCATGTAACTTTTGCATCAAAAAATTGGAGCAGACCACGTACCATCATTTTTTATTGCAGAATTTTTAATCCTTTATGTCTCAGATGGCCATATCGTTTGTACCAAAGAGTTGAAATATCTTGGGAACTTGTTTGTTGGCACAGTTCTGGTTGAGTTTGTGCAGAGACTTGAGGATACATCTATGCGAACAGAATGAACATTTTGTTAGGACTCATAGTGGTCTGAAGAATCAAACCTTTTTTCTGGATGATATATCTTGCATACTCCTCTCTTGATGAGTATCTCCAGGCCTTGTTCTTGAAGTTTTCCTATACTCAAAAGGTTATTTTTGAGCTCAAGAATATAGCATACGTCATGGATAACATGGAAACTCAATAGAAGAGAAACTTCACGATTCCTCTTCCAACTACACTCATTCTACAATTATTTCATAATTTCACTAAGTGTTGGAAGCCTTCATCTAAATAAGCAAACATACCTCAGTATCCTCACATGTGGTTTAAACAACCTAAGTTAGGAAACCATGCAACATCCTTGGCTTCAGGTAGTTCAGCATATGACATTAGTATCATTGCATCTTCTTCAATATGCTCAACATAATTGGCTTCCTTGTTCAACAATGGACATTCATATTGAAAGTGTCCAAGTTTATGACACTTGTAGCATTCCATTGTTTCCTTGTTGAGTGTTTGTCCTCATCCACAACCTCTCCCTTGATACTTGTTTCTCCCTCGACCTCTTCCTCCAGCCCTATCATTATATACCCGCAGGGTTTGGTCTTCTCCTTCATTCTTTCTAAACTTTTGTTCATGAACAAGCAGAGAACTCTACAGTTCATCCACTGAAAATTGATTGGTGTCCTTTGACTCATCAATTGAGCATACTATGTAATTGAACTTTTCAGTGAGTATGCGTGGGGATCTTCTCAACAACATTCACCTCTGTCATGTTTTCTCAAAGATTCCGCATGTCATTTGCCACTAGCATTACTCTTGCAAAGTAATTTCATGACAGATTCTCCGTGTCTCATCTCCAATACTTCAAAGTTTCTATGAAAAATTTGAAGTTCTGCACACTGCATCCTCGCACTTCCTTGATACTTGATCTGAATTGAATCCCACAATTGCTTTGCCGTCTCCTTCTAAGTGATGGTCTTCAAAATGGTTTTATCAATAGACTGGAAGAGAAAGTTTTTGGCTTTCAGATCCTTCGACTTAATCTCTTCCAAAATCTTGTAATGTGCTCCAGGTAGAGTTACTCCAGCAACAGGCTCAATACATCCCTTTTCAATAACAATCCAAAAGTCCTTTGATCTTAGAAGATTCTCCATCAACATGCTCCAATGCTTGTAATCTCCATCAAACCTTATACAAGGTTGCACAAAATGGCTAGACTTTGTGTCCATCTTCTTCACGTCCCAATCTAAGAAAAAAATTGTAGTTTTTCCTTAACCAACTCCGATACTAGATTGTTGGGCTTAAGAACAGTATGATGAATACTTAATACACAAACTGGAACGAAAATGGAATACTACTATTGAACTGACAGTGGCTATTATATAGCCTTACAAAGACTAACAAAAAGGTGAAATGTATGTTACATGACCATGTCTTCAACTACCCAAAGAATAAGGGCATTATTTACAACTACTTAGACTTAATCAACTATTAAAAATACCCCATCAAAATGCAGTTAAAAGAACATAATGAGAAAATAGAAAGTGCTTGTAAAAGCTGATAAAATAAAGTTTATTCAGACAAACTTGTTATGACTCAATTTTAACTTTCAAAGAAGAAGAAGAAAATAATTTTTAAAGCAATCAAAATTTAACTTCTCCTTAAAACTTTTTTTGCAAGTTAAAAGTAATTTTATTAAAAACTTTGCAGCTTCTCCTTAAAACTAGTGAAGCAAAAGCATAAATCACAGTAGAGAAACGGTGAAATTAAGTATTATGTAATTGTTTTTTCTTCTATAGATTCCCTATCCAACCGACCCGACCAACCCAATAGTTTATATCTTATTGGGCCGGCTTAGGAGTTGTACAAGGCAATCGTTTTGGTCCCAACCTAAGCTGCTGGGAAACCAATTCCCTTAGTGGGCTGAGGAACTTTCGAACCCAAAAAAACTTTTATATGTGTGATCGAGAATAAAATTTATTATTGAATAATGAAATCAACCAAGAACTTACCGATTGTTTGTCTAAAAAAACAAATTCAGAAGGTTTCAAAATGCCTTCTGTCATTAAATTTTATTATCAGCATTTTCCTTAAACAGCGTTGAATTCTCTACTAACTAATTTGTTTACTATTTTTTTTCTAAATAATTACTTTTTAAAACAAGATCTCCCCTAACCAACAACAACAACCATGTTGTTTTGGGTATGGGGTCATTGGACTCTGTATTGCTTGCGTCATACTCATAACGTCATATGGAAGATTTTTTTTTTGATGCAAATGTGTTGAGAACAAAATGTCCCACATTGATTGTGGATGAAGAATTTGATGGGTTTAAATATAGAGACACCACATTAATTTGTATAAGGCCTTTTGGGGGTAAAAGCCCAAGAGTAAAATTGTGAGGGCTTCGGTCCAAAGCAGACAATATCATACCAATGTGTATTGTCCGTTAGGGTCTGAAACCAAAATTAAATTCCTAATTGTGGTGCGGTGAGGGTGAACATAGAGGTTTCAACCCCTAAGGAGATATTCTTCGATGGTTATGTGTGGACGTGCCGGGAGAAATGATATAGCGCACAAATTTTTGAGCTAAAGGGGATTCTCAGGATATTTGAGCTAGTATCTGGTTTGTGAATAAACATTAGAAAGAGGAATTTATGGAATGAATATGGGAACTGAAGCTCTGGTAGAAATGTCCAATATAGTTCACTGCATAATGGATAATTTACCATGCTCCTATCTTGGTTTTCCATTGGGGGACAACCCCAAAAGACTTAAAATGTGGAGGCCCGTGCTGGAATCAGTCAAGCAGCAAGTGGTTAAAGATTTAAAGAAGATTATGAGTGGCTTCTTGTGGACGCCAAATCCGTTGAGCAGAAAACCGATTAAGTGGATCAGCTGGAGGGTGGTTTGTGCCAAATTATCAGAGGGGGGACTAGCTGTTCGAAATATTAGGAGCATGAATATTGCATTATTAGCTAAGTGGCTCTGGAGGCTGAGGGTGAAAAGAAATAGTTTCTGGAAAATAAGATCCTTGCTAAATACTATCGACAATCAGACGATAGAGTGATTTGAACTCTACCTCGCACAATGTCAATCACCTTGGAAGACATATGGAAAGCATCAGCAGATCCGTGGTTCACTAGTAAATTGAAACTAGCTTTGCAAAGTGGTGATCTTG
>JAOWBN010216476.1:0-25385 GCA_028565015.1 Pinguicula moranensis
GATGGCAACCGATTGATGATGTAGGCCGCAGTACTGAACGCATCAACCCAGTATGGAAGAGGAGTGTGTGAGTGAAATAGAAGAGTGAGACCCATTTCAGTGATATGTCTGTGCTTACGCTCAGCACTCCCATTTTGGGTAGGAGTGTAGGGACAAGACATTTGATGATGAATACCATGAGAGTGGAGATGGGTTTGAAAACGATGACTAAGAAACTCAGAACAACCATCACTTTGAAAAACTTGAAGTCGAACTGAGAATTATTTTTCCACAAATGCATGAAAGTGAATAAGTATGTCAAAGAAATCAGATTTGTATTTTAAGGGATAAAACCATGTAAATCGAGAATAGTCATCAATAAAAATAACATAATAACGATAACCAGTAGTGGACACAATAGGTGAAGGTCCCCAAAGATCATAGTGTACTACAACAAGAGGCTAAGAGGCACGATGAGTACTAGAAACAAAAGGTAAACGATGGCTTTTGGCCATTTGACACGACGCACATAGACTAGGGGAGAGGGCAACCGATGATAATGAAATACGACCCTGACGACCTAATAAGGACAAAATAGCATGAGGCGCATGGCCAAGCCGAGCATGCCATAAACCAAAAGGACTGTGAAGGGAACTAGCCTGGAGAGAGGTATTAAATGCTGGGATGCTGCGCTCAAGTACATATAGACTACCATCACGCCGACCGGTTGCCACCACTTGCCCCGTGAGTTGACTCTGAACAACAAAACAATTATCAATGAATGTAATGGCAAGAGAGAAGTCTGAAGTGAGTTTACTGATGGATAACAAATTGTTAGTAATATGAGGAACAACCATAACATCAAGTGAGGGCAAGGGAGAAGCAGTGACCACATTACCAGTATGAATGATAGGTAATGGAGCACCGTTACCTACGACAGCGCAGGCTGTACATGTATAGGGGGTGGCATGATCTAAAGTGGCAGGAGAAGAAGTCATATGTGCTGAGGCCCTGGTGTCCATACACCAATCAGCAATGGGAGAGGGCACATGTGACATTTACTGAGCATATACTGGAAATGTAGGTGAACCAGTATAACTACCCACGGTAGGAGGAGCCGAGCTAGTGGAGCCTACAAACCAAGGAGGGCCGGAAGTGCCAAGTGGGCCACTCAAGTGGGCCTGGGGATGGCCAGATGGGGGCCCATAAAACTGACCATGGACAGACTGCAACTGCTAGGCTTGGGGAGGCATCGGGCCATAGAGGAGAGAACTGGCTGGTCGGCCCAAAGAGGAGTGGCCCAGATGAAGAGTAATACTGCAGGGGCACTGGACCGAGTAATGAAGTCCCATGAAGTAAGGTCGGCTCAGTAAAAAAGGACATCCCAGGAGAAGTAACGACGCCATACGGATGTGACAAAGGAAATGGTCCAATATGTGATGTTAGGGAAAAATTACCCGGACTGTTGCCAGTTGCCGGTGATGGAGCTGATGATGGTCCTTGTGCGGCAGCTCCGGAGAACATGAGAGAGGAGTAGCGGCTGACACAGGCGTCGGCATAGTGACCGTAGGCATGCCAGATTTGACAACAGGCCAGATTTGGTGCAGCGTCCATGACCACGATCGCGGGATGGATCATGGACGTATGAAGGCAGAGTAGGCAAGGAGAAGGGCGGAGGGCTCGGTGGGAAATCGAACAATGGCAGGGCTGTTTATGGTTTGGGAAAGGGCATATGGCATAGGGGCGCATAGCCGGGGCTGAGGAAGAAGCTGAGAAGAGAGGTTACGTGATAGTTTGAGACAAGGGGGAAGGAGAGGAAGGTGCTGGCGGGGGCTTAGGAGCCGGAAGGGGGGCTAGAGGTGGAGTGGTCACCGTGGCAACAAAGGCAAGTGCCGAAGGGTGGTTCCAACAGGTGTGCGGAGGAAGAAAGCTTGAAATTTTTAGCACGGGACAGGATGTCCTGGACAGAGGGGAGAAGATCCTGGGAGAGCTGAAAGGCAGTGAATGCCGCAAATTCGGACCTAATCCCCGGAGGAACCAGTGGCTCTGGTCAAGGGAAGAGACAGGGCAGCCAAGACTGGCAAGTCAGTCTGTAAGCTGTAGGAAGTGTCTAGAGAACTCTCGGACTGAAAGGGAACCTTTCTAAAGATGTTGGAGCTCATCTCGGAGGTTAAGTTCTTGAGAGGGGCCCGTGGGAGAGTACTCTTCAGTGAGGGTGGTCCAAACATCGTGAGCAGTTAGCTTGCCCGTGATAAGATTGTGAGCAGTTTTAGTGAGAGATGAGACTAGGAGAGAATAGAGACGCTGATCTATGGCTTCCCATTCAAGATATGTAGGGTTAGGCTTGGTGGGATCAAGGGGATCCATGGCTGAGGGTGCTCTGATGGTGCCGTCAATATAGAAAAATAGATTGTGGCTCTGAAGAAGGCGATGGACCTGATTCTGCCAGAAAGGAAAATTGGAAGCTGTTAATTTTGTGGTAACAAAATGTGAGAATTCGGAATAAGTGAGGGATAGGGGAGGAATTTTGTCAGTGGGAGGAGGAGGCAAGGCCATTGTAGGAGTGGCAAAAGATATATATGACATGAAGAGTAAAGGATCGATGGGGCGGCGGTTAAGCCGAAGGAGAAGGGAGCTCCGATACCATGAACACGTGCAAAGAGGATGGATATGTTTAGATTTATGAAGTGGTGCTTGTGTGCAAGTAAGCTTGAACTATGGAGGTTGAAAAAATTGTGGTGAGATTTCTTTTCATTCAAGCCTTATCTTTACAATGGATGATTTACAGTATTTGTAGATGAATGTTGACATTGATAAAATCTATACAATCTTCTAAGTTGCTATTCTAGTATAGTGAGATATTTGTGGATTTGATGCAATGCTCTTGTTTCTCTTTTGATGCAAGATGGGTTGAAGATCTTGGGTCTTGTATCTCCTTGGGTAATGGATCATGATCAACAATGAGTTCCTTGGATAATGTAGCATGGTCAACAAGCAACACTACTAGCAGCTGTGCTCCCACGCCAGTCTTGATCTTCGGCCCTTCAGAAGCATGAGTTTTCCCAGTTGTATTGTTCCTCCATGGCTATCTTCTCTAACAGATCAGTAGATGGTTGTTAGAAGGATTATCCCATTTCCTTGCAATCCGCGTCAAGCAGAATATGGCAAAACTAGCACTTGCCGGCCATAGCCGTGGAGGCAAAGTTGCCCGGTTCAAGCTAGGAGAGCCAAATTTTTTGGGTTTGAGTAAGTGAATAGAGGCCGGGTTGAATTTGGTCAAAACAAGTCGAATCAACTTATAAAAAAATAGCGGATTAATATTACTATTTTTTTTATAAGTATTAATATTACTATTGTTTGATAAAAATATTATTTTAACATTATTTTTACTTTTGTTAGGAATTTGCCTAATATTAAATTCTTAGTATTTGACTTGAATTAATATTCTTTGTAAGAATTCTAAAAGTATTAGAATTCATGCCTATAAATATGAGATCTCTTAACTATTGTGGTTGAGAAGAGAGGCATAAGAAAGACAGAGACCGGGTGAGAGAAAAATAAAGAGATGTGAAACTTGGGATGTGGCTCTCTGTGTCTGCTAGATGTCAATGTTCCCATAAGGATTGATGTCCCAGAAGGATAAAATACCAAACAAAGCAGCAAATGAATTTACACAATGCATGAAGCGTGGTAGACCCGTTGGTACCAATGACAAAGTTCCCCGAAAGAAAAAAGTCTCACTAGAAAATGTGAATCATAACGATCACCAATCCTAGGCAGATATGATATCCAATGACTCTCCTGAAATTCCCCTTTATGAAACGGAAGCTTTAGATGACGAACCTAATGAAAATGATCAGGTACCTGATAACAATGAGATTTCAATTCACTATGTATTATTAGGAGAGGTTTTGGATAGAAAGAAAACTATTGTCAACAATATTTTTGCGTAAAAGATTGCTTTAAATCTCACCAAATGTGAAGATGATATAGAATCACAATTAATTGGATATGCAGATGCAGACTTTCTTTCTGACCCACATAAGGGAAGATCTCATACATGATACATTTTCATATATGTTGGTACCACGATTTGATAGAGATATACCAAGTAGATATTGACGGCTACATCATCCAACCACTCAAAGATTATTGCAATATATGAATCAAGCAGAGAATGCGTTAGGTTGAGAAAAATTTAGCAGATTTATTTACGGAGTCGTTACATAAAACTGTATTTCAATAAATTGTATCTGGTAATGGTATAAGACGTCTCAAAGATATCTGAAACATACTTGTGAGGAGGGACAACTTTTGCATACTCTTTTTCCTTCACTTAGGATTTTTTTTCCCACATGGTTTTTCCTAAGCAAGGTTTTAATGGGACCATGACATACTTTTGAATCTAGAAAAATTCAATGAGAGGACCATAAAAGATCCTTACTTAAGGAGATTACAAAAGTATATATCCTTGAAATTTGATCAATCAAGATGGAGTGTTATAAATACACAGAATTATATATAAATGTGTATTGATTGTGACCGTTTCAAGATTTATGTCTTTTGTAACTCCCGGTCCTAAACCTCTCTCTATAGAGAAGTCTAATGAAAATAATATACAAACTTTTAACAAGAGTTTTAACATTTTCTCTTTCTCTCGCAGATTCTTTAGATTACAACACATTTAAAGATAAATACAAGCGAGAGATGAATAAGAAACTAGTCTAGCCTAGACAGCGAAGCGGGCGGAACCAAAATGACTAGTTCCGCGTTCCGACCGCTAGGACATTATTTTGCATCGGCCCGCGAAATTACGTGGGTGGAACGCCAATTATGATATGATGCAGAATTCATGAAAAATTACAGAATTCTAATCCAACCACATGATAGGAAATTGCCAATTAACAATTAATTCATGGTTTAAATAAATCCCAATTCACAAACACAATAAACTAAACCCTAAAATTTAAAACCTAATTGAAAAAGGCAAAAACTCAAAAATTTACGAACGGCGGAACCGGGGATTCACCTAGTTGGGCTTCAGGGTGGGATTTAGGGATTTTAATTAAAAGTCGCTCGACCGAATGTGAAATGAAATGAATTGAATTGATTATAAATGAAGCAACAAAAGTGTAAACTGTAAAACACGTTTACCAACATAAGAAAACATTTTTATCATTTTGTTTTGAAATTGGATATTGCGGGCGGAGGCAGAATTCGCAAAAAAAAACCCTGACATTCGCGTTTCGCCCGCAATATCAAACGGGAGGTGTGTTTCATTCCGCCATTTGCCCACGTTTCGTGCAAACACGAGTTGGCGAATACGAGCATGGGAGTACGTGGGCGGAGCAAAACATTTCGTGTCCACTGCCTGGGCTAAACTAGTCTAGTACCATGGGGCACTTGCACAAGGGGTGCTCAATATCATTTCCGTACTACCGGTATTTCGGTACGGGTCCTGTTATTGGTATGGACCGTTACGGTTATCGGTAGTAATTTTTTTACATTTGCCTATTTGAATCTTAATAGAGGCCCATCAGTCAAATTTGACTAATTACACAAATCCGAGCGGTTAGCTATAGAGTTTTCTCGATATTGCTTATCTCGGCCGAATTGCTCTAGCCCGTAATCTGTATCTCTGGAGCTCCAAACCCGATTTTCGTTTGAACAATATTGGACAACCAAGCTTTGCCGCCTTCTTGCATAATCCAACTTTCAAAACCCTATATATAAACCGTAAATTCCGAGTACCTACCGTTCTCCTATGAAGAAGTAGGTCGTCAGTGGTTGTAAGTGTCTCAATTGCTGCTCTTAATTTCTTGTAAAGTGCGTTAATTGCATTTATATATTACGACGCACCTCTTCGATCATCCCCATCGTCAAGATTTGGTTCGCTTTTGTAACAATTTTGTTACAAGAGCTCGGGAGGAGCTAGCAAGGACAATAATTTGAGGGAGTTTGATGAGAAGAATAACAAGAACAGAGGAAAGAATTTGGAAGAGAAGAAGTTTTCATATATCGTTCAGCATTTCCTACAACATAAATGCAGATATTTAAAGGAAAATAATAACTGACTCAAAACCCACGACAGACCGATCTAATAAGTGGAAACACGACTAATTCTAACTGACGCATAAATAACTGATATAACTACTTTTGTTGACTCCTTCTTTTTACAGGATAGCTTAGCCATGTGTTTTGTTTTCATTGGTTGCTGGACCAAAGCTTCTTCTTTCTTTCCTGCTCTTTCTATTCCCTTTTCGTCCCCATTTCAGCTCTATTTTTCTTTCTTCATCTTTGATGGTTTCATCCTGATTGTTTGTTACAATACTCCCGGTATTTTTAGATCCTTGCCCCCAAGGATCTATCTTCAGATAGTGTTGCTTCAGAAAATTGCAGTCTTCCTAAGTGGATTGAGTAGGTGCAGAGCCTGCCCAGTGTACTAAAGCTTGCTGAATTGGTCTGTTGGAGCCAGGAATGCTGCGAGTATCCAAAATGTGCATAGGATAGATGTCAAAACTTCCCGGTGCTTCATTTTTTCTTTCAATAAATAGATGTGAAACACATGGTGAATTTTAGAGTCCATAGGAAGGCTCAAGCGGTACGCAACTGTGCCAATTCGTTCAAGTACGGTGTAGGGCCCGTAAAATCGGGGAGAGAGCTTCATATTCTTTTGGAATTGGCTGTTGTTCTGGCAGTATGGATGTAGTTTGAGATCAACTTCATCCCCTTATAGTGCCTCTCAATCCTGCCTTTGTCAGCATTCAATTTCATTCTCTGCTATGCCATCGTCAAATTCTGCAAGAGCATGACTTGTATGGATTCTCTCTGCACAAAGAGTTCTTTGACAGATTGAACCGTGGAGATGGGAAGTTGCGGCATAGGAATATGTGTTGCTTCATATCAGTAAAGAGCTTTGAAGGGGCTCATGCGAATGCTTGCATGATGGGATGTGTTCTACCATAATTCAGCTTGGGAAAGCCACTTGTGCCAAGAGTGAGGTTTATGCATACACATACCTCTCAAATGTGTCTCGAGGCAACAATTTACCCTCTCGGTTTGGCCATCTGATTGCGGATGGTATGCTATGCTAGTAGCCAATTGAACTCTGACCAGTTTCATTAGTTCTCTCCATAAGGTGCTTGTGAAGATGGGATCTCTGTCAGATATGATCTAAGTAGGTACGCCATGGAGTTTGTATATGTTATCAATGAATAATCTGTCAATGGTTTCAACTGTGTAAGAATGGGATAAAAAGAAGAAATGTGAGTACTTGCTAAACCTATCAACAGTGACCCATATCATTGTTTTGTTCTCTAATTTTGGCAAACCTTCAATAAAATGCATACTAATGCTTGTCCAGGGTGAAGGGGGCGAATCTAAGGGTTGAAGAAGCCCAGCATTTGCAGCTTTATCAGATTTAGATGTGACACAAACCTCACAACTCCCTATCCAAGTTTCAATATCTCTGCGCATACCATGCCAAAAGAAATAAAGCGTAGTGCGGTTGAGGGTTACCTGGATGCCAGAGTGGCCTCCTACTGGAGAATCATGCATAACAGTCAAGATTTTGCGCTTCAATGTAGAATCATTGCCAATGCACAACTTGCCCTTTCGACGCAGTAAGCCATTCACCAGCTGATACTCAGGATGGGTATCCATGTTAATGGCTTTTGCTCTGAGGACTGTCTGCAACTATGAATCAGAGGAGTAACTGTCAATGACTTTTGTAGTCCAATCTGCCTGACTTACAGTGATAGAGTGGCAATGAGAGGAAAGTTCAGGCCCATATCTGGAGAGTGCATCAACCACTTTATTATCAACCCCCTTCTTTTATTGAACAGAATAGTCTAAGACAAGTAGTTGTGACGCCATTTTGTGTTGTAAAATGGTGTTGAGGCGGTGTTCAAGTAAGTGTTTGATGGCCTGTTGGTCAGTTTTGATGATAAATGGTTGATCTTGGAGATAACTGCGCCATTTTTTGACAGACAACACGACTGCCAAGAGTTCTTTCTCATAGGTTGAGAGGTTGAGCTATTTTTGTCCAAGTGCCCTGCTAAAGTATGCAATAGGGTGCCCATTTTGAGTCAGCATTGCCCCCACGCCTTTAGAACTGGCATCTATTTCCAAGGTGAAAGGTTAATGAAAATTTGGCAGAGCCAGAACAGGTGCAGAAACTATGGCTTGCCTGAGATAGGATAAGGCTTGTTCAGATTCCTCATTCCATTTGAATGAGTCCTTTTTGAGCACTTGGGTAAGTGGTTTTCTAATGGAGCCATAGTCCTTGATGAATTTGCGGTAATACCCTGTCAAGCCAAGAAAACCACACAGTGATTTGAGGTTAGTAGGGCGTGGCCGTAGATTCACCCTCTGCAGTAATGACATGGCCCAGATATTCCATGGAGCTTCTGCCAAAAGAACATTTAGAAAGCTTGGTATAGAACTGATGACACTTCATGAGCTGAAGAACCTTCTGTAGGTACTGTAAATGGTCAGTCCAGTTGGCACTGTAAATCAATATATCATCAAAGAACACAAGGACAAAACATCTAAGGTAGTCTGCAAAAATCTGGTTCATGAGTCCTTGAAACATTGCTGGTGTGTTACATAAGCCAAAGGGCATCAAACTCAAACTGGCCATGGTATGTGATGAAACTATTCATGAAAATGTCCTTCTCCACCATATGGATTTGAAAATAGGCAGAACGCAAATCTAACTTGCTAAAACATGAAGCACCATGAAGCTCATCAAGTAAATCATCAATGATTGGTATAGGGAACTTACTCTTGATAGTAAGGCTGTTAGGGTCGTTTGGTACGCGGATAGAAGGAGGATAACTTGGACAATTGAGGGTTATTCGGGTTTGTCCTATTTTGTCCTTTGTTTAGTGCACACACTAGTTATCCCGCGACCCGAAGGATAATTCTTCGAACCGAAGGATAACTCTTTGACCCAGGATAACTAGGGGTTTGCTCAAGATTTTGTATCCCGATTTTTTGCAGGGTTTTCGATTATCCACATTTGTCCCACGAGTGTCTTTACCAAAATGCGCCACATTTCATCAATATTTACACAGATTCTTACTCTTACCTGATATTTCCAAATGATATATATATAAAATATGTTCAAAATAGTGTTCGAATAAATTTAGCTTTAAAACATATACCTTTAAATAAAAAATATTGAAAATAAATATTTGCTCCTGATGTTCTTGAAATCTTTAGACATTGCAATTAAACCGAATCAGATTTACATATCCACCTTCTCAACTTATCAAATTTCAAGAACAAATCATGACTCCTATAAGATCTAAACTTCCTACTGCCAAGCCACTGCGAGTCAATTCTTCCCATAGAAAAACTCCCTAATGTCTTCACACCCCAACGCCGGTGAAGAATCTGGCACCGGCATCACGAATAGTGGATTAGAAGTTTGTGGAGAATTAGCCAGAGAGTATTTAAATGTGGACTGGCCGAGGTTCACAAGGAGAGTAACAGCGAAGTTAGCTGCCATGGATATAGATTTCGAATCGACCATCAACGATAAAGAAAACTTTCTTCTGACCATCAGTGTGACTAGCATACAAAGAATTCCAGCAAAAAGTATGACCAGAGCTATAATGTCATCCGATAGATGGAAGAAGTTGGAGCACGGCGATTGATTAGGGAAAAGGTTGGAGCGAGAAATTAGGGTTATAGAAAATTAAGCAATTTATACCACGTTTAAGGGATTTTTGATAATTTGACACATTAAACCCTAAAATGTAAGGATAACTTGATTGTACAACCCAAATACCAAACGGTGGATTCGGATGGAGCGCTATCCAGACGCCAAACTACCAAATGGAGGTTATAACAGTTAACACCTCAATAGTCTCCAGGTTATCCGCGAATCCGGATTGCACCAATCTGACTACCAAACACACCCTTAAGATGCCGATAGTCAACGCACATGTGCCATCCCCCATCGCTTTTCTTAACCAGCAACACAGGAGAAACGAAGGGCTATGACTTCTCTGGATTAATCCAGTTTTGAGCAGTTCTTGAACTATTTTCTGAATCTCATTTTTCTGGTAGTGTGGAGTACGATAAGGTGCCTGCTTCTTGGTGGCTTCTTTAGGAACCAATGTAATGCTGTGCTCAACACCTCTAAAGGGTGGTAAAGAAGCTGGTTCCTGAAAAACACAAGAGTATGCAGACAACAAAGAGTCTAATTGTTGTGTAAAATCAGAAGGACCATCTGGTGCAGTTTGTATAGTGGAAAGGATCTGTCTGTGGGCATCAAACTGAATGGTTGTTTTATTCACAAGTTGTGAATCTAAACTGAATAGCTCAGCTTGCAGTACATCATCATCAGTGGGAACCTCGATGGCAGAGATTCTACCTACCACCATAGTGAGGCCTCCTTGAAGTAGTTTTGACATATGTTCTGCTGTGAGGATTTTCAGCTCAGAGACATCACGCACAACCTGCACTTGAAACCTTTGACATTGTATACTTAAGGTCACTGTCTTGCCCTCGTAATCATACAACACAGGGTCATGTATCTTCAACCAATCGCTATCCAAGATTAAATCATAGCTATGAAGGGGAAAAGTCCTTGGTGAGCAACAAAATTCCTTACCTTGCATAGTCCAAGTGAATTGGGGACATCAAACTTGACTGATTTGGCGAACCCCATAAGCCACTTCCACTTGCATTGGGGGTGCAGTCTCTACAGGGCAATGTTGGTGTTCCATGAATTTCTCATCAACAAAGCAATGAGAACTACCACTATCGAAAAGAATATTGCGAGGCTCGCCCTTATAGTACCCTTTGACACGGTAAGCGGTGATATTGGATTGTCCACATATGGCGTTAATGGAAAGTATACCTTCATCTCCTGTTTCCAATACCTCAGTATCATCAGTAACTTTCTCAGCAACCAGATCAGTGTTAGGCTCAAGTTCCTGGGTGCTGGTCATTGCATAAACCTTCGTAGTACATTGGTGTCCTGGAGCATATGGAGCACCGCATTTGAAACAAAGCCTTTTGTCAATGCGCTCCCTCATCTCTTCATCAGTGATAAACTTGCGGCGTGGAGGGGAAGCAAGTAGCCTTGGTTTGTCAGCACGATTGGATGGATGAACTGCAACTGATGAAGGGCGAGATGTGAATGTAGGCCTAATATTCAGATCCTTTGTAAGTTGTGCTAATACTGTGTTAACTGCAAGTTCTTGTTCCCAAGCAATGGCAATGGACTCCAATAAGGTGCGAGGGTGTTGTGCCTAAATTGCCGCGATCAGTGAGGGTTTGAGGCAGCCAATAAATTTTTCTTGATAGAACATCTCCTCAAATTCTGGATAGTGGATCTGAACAGAGGTAACCAGAATATCGAAACGTCCCAGCACATCCTGAAGGGACTCATCCTCCTTCCATTTCAAACACATAAAATGGTCCAGGAGGTTACCTTGGTGCTCAATGT
This sequence comes from Pinguicula moranensis, assembly GCA_028565015.1. Lineage (NCBI taxonomy): Eukaryota > Viridiplantae > Streptophyta > Magnoliopsida > Lamiales > Lentibulariaceae > Pinguicula > Pinguicula moranensis. The sequence goes on from JAOWBN010216476.1 coordinate 11,444, forward strand.
CAAAACGAATTAGAACCGCAGTTGTGAGTGTCTCCCAACTGGTTGGTTTAGCATAGATGAGACTGTGAAACCAGGTGTCTGCAATGGACTCGTACAACATCCAATTTTTCAGCAGAGGTGATACTAGTGTATACAAAAAAATAGGCATTATTGCGCTCAATCCAGGAATGTGGATTGATCCCATTAAAGGTAGGAAAATCCATATGTGGCATCTTTGATGGACGACCTCGTTCTCCTTCATCTCTATCCCATTCAGGGGTAGGGAACGATTGACGCTAGGGTCGCATAGAATTAGTGGCTTGAGCCATTGTGTGCCTAATAGAGAAGATGAAGGATCTGGAACAACAATATTGTTAGGACGGTGGCTCAACTGATGTAAGATTTCATGCGGAAGATTAAAAACTATCTTTTTTGGATTTCTGCATTTTTGTTCTGCAAGTCGATGTCTCTCTCGGACAATTGCGCATGTATTGTTTCTGCAATTTTTTCTATCTGGGCAGGAGGTATATCTCGAGTTTGGTATTTCGGTAGGGTTTCTGTGGATGGAGATTGATCAGGTTTTTTTCCAGTGAGAACATCAGTATATTGCCCCTTCTCGGATTGATGGACTGGGGTGGGCTGGATTTTATCGTGAGGAGTGGGTTGATTTTGGGGGTGAATATTTCTCATGGCAGAAGATAGTGGGTGGATCGTTTTGCTCTGATACCAATTGTAATAATTCTATTACAAGAGCTCGGGAGGAGTTTGCAAGGACAATAATTTGAGGGAGTTTGATGAGAAGAAGAATAAGAACAGAGGAAAGATTTTGTAAGATAAGAAGTTTTCATACATCATTCAGCATACTTCCTACAACATAAATGCAGATATTTAAAGGAAAACAATAATTGACTCAATACCCACGACAGACCGATCTAATAAGTGGAAACACGACTAATTGCTAACTGATGCATAAATAACTTACATAACTACTTTTGTTGACTCCTTTTACTGGATAGCTTAGCCACGTATTTTGTCTTCATTGGTTACTGGACCAAAACTTCTTCTTTCTTTCCTGCTCTTTCTATTCCCTTTTCGTCCCCATTTCAGCTTTGTTTTTCTTTCTTCATCTTTGTTGGTTTCATCTTGATTGCTTGTTACAGCTTTGCTCCTCCACGATATTGATCCTCGTCCTTGTGGCCGTTTTCTGCTTTTGGTAACTAATTTCTAGAGTTTTTTTTATCTGATTTCAATTTTCCAATTTTTGTTTTCCTTTTGTTGTGAAAAGCATAAAAACATTCGGTCCGTATTCGGATGGGTTCTTTCTATGTTGGCTGAAGTGATTTCTTTGCAGGCATTATTTAAGGAAATAAGCAGCATGGCAATGAAGATATATGTAAAATATTTTACTTTTCATACTCTGAGAAGATATTATCTTGAGTACTGTGGTGCCTTTTCAACTCTATTTACTCTTGTTTCATTTTGCAGACTGAAATAGTATGCTGGTGCTCTAACTTATTTCGAAGTTCTTTAGCAAAGTGCTGCAAAGAAACAAACAAGGGAGGTTATCCATAAGTTCGTCGACCAGTGTAAGAAACTTGAAGTTGCTAAAGCTGAGATACTTTTTTTTTGATAGGCGTAGTATCCGACTCGAGGAACTCCAAACTCAACTAATCCACGGGATATATACAATGCGCCCCAACATATATACTAGTACATTGCGGGCCCTATTTTTCGACCCGTGGGACGTGACCCTGACGTTTTTATCCCAAAAAGAGACTCGATCCCGAGACCTTTAGGCATGCCCTGAGGTTCTCGGTGCTCTATCACTGGGACGACCCGCCAGGAATTTAAAGATGAGATTCTTAATGTCGTCAACCAAGGCCATCTTCTGATGTTGAATTTTATACGGTAATTCTATGGCGCTGCACTCATCAATCTCTTTATTTGGTGGAACTTTATCCTGCTAATTTCATTCTCTTTGTCCAATATTATTATAGAGTAAAGTTAAGTTCATTACCAAGCTGCTTCTTTTATGTTCATGTTCTAAATTACGAAGAGTATCCTAGTAAATAGACGAAGTTATATGCTTTATTGACTTAATTATGCTCTCAATGACCCTAATTTAAATACTAGGGAGTTTTTGGCAGAATGAGTTTGGTTTTGTAAGAAACCAAGATATAACCGAACATGTTGTGATGTAAGGTTTGGAATTTGAGTGAGTATAGTTTTTTTAAGCCAAATATTATTATAGACAAAACGTACCAATTTACAAAAGTGACACTTTTGATTCTCTCCCTGTGCCGTTGCACCCAATAATCTAAATACATTTGCACATGCATTCGATTGGATTAAGAGAGTTGTAATTTGGTAATAACAAATTTGTTTATTTCATAATTTCTCGTAGGCTTAAATATATTACACCTAATAATATTATAATTAATTAAATCCATAGTCTTGAATATAAATATCAACACTCTTCCTTAAGATGATCAAAAGATATTCACTAGGCCCATCTTGTAATAATGTCTTTCTAGATCAAGGGAGCTTGCTCCTTGGTAGTTACGTGACTCAGCTCCAATCGTCCACTATTTAATTTCTCTTTGATAAAGAGTTTATCCATTTCCACATGTTTGGTTTTATGATGTTGCACTGGATTGTTTGCAATATTGATGGCTGACTTGTTATCGCACCACAACTTAAATTTGGTCTTTATCCATTTTGAGCTCCACAAGTATCGATCTCAACGAAATCATCTATGCAATACTTAGAGCCATGGCTCTGCGCTATGCCTTTGTAGAACGGGTCATTACTGGTTGTTTCTTGCTTCTCAAAGAGATTAGATTGCCGCCTACAAACATGCAATATTCGGGCGTGGACTTTCTGTTATCAACACAGCTAGCCCAGTTTGTATCACTGTAACCCTTGATGTTTAGATGTTTTTTTTGGAAGATCAGTTCTTTCCCCGGTGCACTCTTCAGGTATCTCAGTATCTGATACACGGTATTCAAATGGTCCTTTCTAGGGTCATGTATGTACTTGCTCATCACACTCACAACAAAGGATATATCAGGTCGGATGTGGTTCAGGTATATCGAAAAACCTATCAATCTCTGATATCGCTCTCTGTCAACGGATTCGCCTGCTTCTGCACTTAGTTTCAATCTCTAGTCAATCGACATCTTAGCAGACTTGCAGCCCAACATACCTATTTCCTGGAGTTGGTTTAAAACATACTTTCTCTGTGATAAAATAATTCCCTTTGGCCCGTGGGCCACCTCAATCCGAAGGAAGTATTTTAGCTTCCCCAAATCTTTCACTTCAAACTCCTTGCCAAGTCCCATCTTCAGCTTTGCAATCTTACTCTTATCATTACCAGTGATGATCATGTCATTCACATACACTTGTCTTAAAAACACTATATGATCACTGTTGGTCTGCTAATAACCCATGCCAACCAGCTTTCCTGAACCTGTCAAGCCAAGCTCAAGGAGATTGTTTCAAACCCTAGAGTGATTTTTCAATCTTACAAATCTGGCCAACTGTTTGACTGGTGTTAAATCCTAGAGGAATATACATATATACTTCTTCCAACAGATTACGATGAAGAAATGTATTCTTTACATCAAGCTGGTGCAACTTCTAGCCTTTGTTTGCTGCTATAGAGACTAGAGTTCTGACTGTGCTCATCTTCGCGACTGGTGAAAAAGTGTCATCGTAGTCAATGCCATAAACCTGACTGTATCCCTTGGCTACAAGTCATACCTTGTAATGTTCAACTCTGGCTTCCTGGTTCTGCTTCACAGTGACTTACATTCAATTGCCTTCTTACCATGCGGCAGTGGCATAAGGTCTTCTATCATGGTAGCTTTCCATCTCGAGTCTATATTAGCCACCTGCCAACACTTAGGAATAGAGACAATGTCCAAAGATACAATGAATGTTTCATGTTCAGGAAGTATATGTGAGTCCGTAACAGAATGGGCTATATTATGAGGATGAGCAATATCTGAGAAAAAATAATGTCTGTTTGGTGGAACCCCTGCATTGCAAGGAGTAGTCCTCTTAATCGACTGGGGGACGGGAAGAATAGAATTAGGGGAATGAGTAACATCATCTGAAAGGACTGATGAAGATGAAGGTGCCCCAAAGTTGAAGAAGGCAAGCCTGAGCGTGAAGCAGGCACAAGCGACTCAGGCAACGCTCTAGTCTCCTCTCTCCTCTACCACCGGGCGTGGGGATGAGGTCTAGTTTATACTAATTGTGGCCCCCGACCCTGAATCTCCCTCTCATGAATCAAATCCTCTCCAGTCTCCTTCTCTATTGCCGGATCACTAACTAGGCACGGGCAGGAAATGTCTCCAACTCGTACTATTTCTGTCTCCCCTCATAACTTCTACTCTCCTTCTCTCGCCGTATATCTCTCGGATGTGGCGAGCAATCAAAGAATGAGGATACTTCATTGGAGAAGTACGACTCATGCTCTTGGAACGTGATATCCATGCTTACAAATTCTTCTCTCAATTTGATTCCAACAAATATATCCTTTTTGAGTAGCAAAGTACCCCACAAAGACGCACTTCATAGCCCACAGATTCAACTTTCCTACCTCTGCTATGTTGTTTTGTACATAGCACACAACCAAATATTCTCAAATGAAGAATGTTTCCCTTTGAGCCTTTCCAAACTTAAAACGAGGACTTTCACTCTAGCATGCGTGATGACATTCCGTTGATCAGAAAAGTGGTTTTCATAACTGCTTGACTTGAGCATTTGTTTGTAGTTTCCTAGGATTTGCTTTGCTTGACTTGAGCATCTGAAATCTCTACATTACTGCTTGACTAATTCTTTGTGTTCGAGTATTGTACAGGATAGATCCTAGTGGCTTGTGCTATTGGGTTTACCAAGTCCGTAGCTTCAAAGATATTGCTATCCTTAGACACTTTCCATCAAAAACATCATATGCTATTGAACTATCTTCCTCTGAGGAGTTGTCCGTAGTCTCCTCTTCTTGCCAAGTATGCATTTCAAATTTCTTCTCCCCCACTTCCACTATCCGTATCTTGTAATCTTGTCCATTTATTTGAACATTTTATTACTAGCTTACTGTGGTAATTAGATCTACTTCAATTAGTACCTGAGTTGCTTCCAAGTAGAATTTATTTGTTGTTACCTCATCCACTTTTATCAACTTTCCCACCCTCTCGCTGATTGCTTTAAAGATCTCATCTTTACAAGCATGAAATGGAATCCCATATATCTTAATTCAGCATAATCTTCCCTTTATTGGTGGCTGAAAGGTCCAATTACTCCAATGTGTGATCCAGTTTTTTGACCAATCTAAATCATGTTTGAGAAGGGTGACTATCTTTCTCCTCATCTTCCCAAACTAATACTTTGTCGTATCCCATTAGGCAAACTTTGAGGTTGAGATATTAACCTCTTTTCTAAGCAATCGGAAATTCCCTCCAATTTTCCGGATATTTTAGAGTGCCACACTACTATGTTTCAACCACTGAGAGTCCCCTCCTGACATAAAGAACAATTTTTTTTCTTGGCAGCTTCTAGATACTTCACCAACAATAACACCCTTTTGAATTGTATTTTGAACCACTATGTCTCTATAACATGGACCTTATCTTAGGGGGGTACTTTTTACCACATATACCTTGGAGGTTGATTCAATACTCTGTCTAACACCCCTTGCAGTGGTTCTCTTTTCAAATCTCGTTTTATTTGCTCGAATTTTGTAGGTTCCCAACAAGATATTGTTCAGTTTTGATTCCATAGCTTCAATCGAGGACACATTTTCATAAACCGCAAATTTGAAAGGTAACCCAGACTACCAATTTATTTGGTATAAAAAAGTAAGCTAGTTTACCTTGCAATGCGAAGAAGTTTCGTAGCTCATTCCGATTAGCCCACTGCAGGAAATTTGTGACATAGAAGGAAGAAAACTCTCCTTCCGAGCATCTCGAACTTCCAGATTCCATCCTTGGCCCTAGGAGACTATGCACATTACCTAGCGTCTTGCCTGAACCTGCCATCTCACTTCATATATCCTTCGAAGCCTAAAATGTGTGGTTGGGGGTGGGCTTCCTAGGTGGGTTTTCTACGATTACTAAGGCTTTCCTTGCCCTAATATCCTGTCGAAGACAAAGTTGCCGTCGGGAAACAACGACCCAGTTGTGTGGCATTGATTCTGGTTAAGGAAGAAAGGTGATTTAGGGGAGGGTACTCTTAAAATTTAAAAAAGAAAAGATATTGGCCTCCCTGGTGCGCTGATTGCATCTCCGGGGAGTTGGGTTCTTGCTTATCCTGCAGTTACAGTGAGAGATTTTCCGATGAAATCATTTTCTGATGGGATTTGATGAGGTTATTTGGAGGGGGGAGGGGTTCATAAATTTTGAAAAAGGTTATAGATTAAACCCACAAATTATTTGAGTGAGTCTAGTTATTTTGTCATCCTGTTATTTTTATTTCAGTAGCTTCTTATTTGATTTAGATGTAGAATACTTGAATCCACACCCACAATTACTCATGGAAGGAATCTTTATGTTCAAATATGTGCCATTAGTTCTCAACGTCATCTCTTTATTTATGTGCAAGTTATGAAACAAATGGAACAATTAATGAAAGTTTACTTGTTTATCTCCCTCTTTTATTCCAGATAAACGAGGAATTTGATACACGTATGAAGGGTAAAGTTAGTAAGCTTGTGGAGACCATTGCTCAAGTTCTATCTCCATCTCCATCAGAAGTCAAATCTAAAGAAGAAGAGGTTGATGCATAGTTGCCAGCATCCGACTCTGCTGACGTTGAACCATCCCAAATTGTTACTGAAAAGTGCATTCTGCGCCATCATTTACCGTTTGTCCGTGTTGGCCATTAGAATGCCACTGATTTGGAACTTCACACCGCTAATTAGGATGGTCACTTGATTTGTTCAAAATCCCTCCTATCAGCACAATGCTGCAGAAACTACCAAATCGGCTGTAGCAAAACATGGAAATCAGCATCAATCATTAAATTTCCTTTCTCAGAATTCTTTAGAGATCTTACCTTGTAAGCATGTTTAAATATGTGTGTGCAAGTCTATGAAAACAGCAAGTAGTTGTAATGGAATTACATTATCCTCCATAAACTCTCCACTTCTAACAATCACATAAGCACTCACATTCAAGTTTGCAACATTCTGTGCATCTCCATTATGCACATCTACATGGTATCGGAGCAATTCTAAAGGCTTCATCACCTCTTTCGTTCTTGCCTTCTTTCAAATTTTAGTTTATAACTTTTTGTTGTCCCTGATTCTCTCTGTATTTTTCTGCCTCTAAATTGTTGTTGGTAACTACTCTAGATCCTATATTTGCTGCCTTTTCCTCTCTATATTTTTTGCCTCAAACTGGTGGTTCTAGATCAAGGGCGGGTAGAATGGTAGGCTTGGCCTCGCTCAAACTCGACATGACTTTTCCATTGGGCTTTAATTTTTTTAGCCCAACCCAAGTAAAAATAATAATGTTAACGAAAGAATAATGAAGAACATCAGTTTCTTCGAATTCCGCTCTTGGTTTCTCACTCTGTCGTTGTGTGTTCATGAAACTACAATAGAAAGAATCAAATTCGTTCAGCTCAAGTACTAAAGATAGAATTTTCTGTAGGAAAAAATCGATCTCAATTTTCTATAGGATAGGATTAGATTTGTAGATAGTTGTTGATTCTCACTGCGGGAGTATGCCCATGAAATACATTGTCAATTCTCTCTGGTGCAATTATGGTTTCGGGTAGTGGTGAATGATTGATGGGGATGATAATTCTTGAGCTAGGGTTGCAGAGCAGATTAGGGGTTTGAACTTTGAAATCATATGACAATTTTTGTAAGGGATTTCTAGCCCCTAATTTGCTATGGAGATTTAGAAGTTAAAAAGGTTTTACTGGGATTTAAAATTAGCTTGGAGATTTAGAATTTTTTATCTTCTTTGAGTTTGATTGGACACAAATCAGATTCAAATTATGTGTATGTTTGATTCAATTTCTTCTGTGAAAATATATTTAACATCTTTGAACTATTTACTTGACATTTCTTTTGATTCCTGATTCTGCGGTCACTAGAGTGAAAGGAGATTTCAGCAAGTGCACACTCTTGGCTAGTGACTAGGAACAAGATTCCGTGCTCCTTGTACAGTCACAAATGTGATATTCTGATATTCAACAATGTATCCTCCAACCTAAAATTAATTTACAAGAAACAAGATCACTATTACTGCCCTTTAAAGGAATATACTCGAATACTTCCAGGATCCAACTAGCTGGTTTGATTAAGATCAGATTAGGCAAGGAACAGTTGCAGTCCCAACCTAAGAAATGGTGCAAAATTTCACAACAGCTATTCCCGAGTGAAACTGGAACTTTAGCAAAGTCGCAAGAACCAGTTCTACCTGCATACCTCATCATGGATGTACCAAGGGTACCATGGAGTTTTTGCCGGTGCCCCCAGCTTGGGCATTGAGTACGGCCCCACACCATCAGTGTCTCCACTCATTTGCAGTTTTCATTATTTCGTTGAATGTGCATTAGTGCATCCTACATGCTATAGCATGGATTTTTTCATGGTTGCCTTGTGAGCGAGAATCATGATTTTTTCCATTGTACGCATTACACTTATGTTCAAATTTATTGATAAAGTACTTAATTATAATCTTGTATTTTTTTTGTGATTAGAGATGGATGGCTCTAGAAAAGCGAAGAAATTAAAAACTTTGGATTCATTTTCCAAAGGAAAGAAATTTCTACAAGTGAAGATTATCAGTCTCGATCCCAAAGAGTAGAAAATGAAGTTGTTCCTCCTCCTGAGCATGATCAGACTAGAACTGAAAATTAAGTTGCTCCTCTTCCAGAGCATGATCCGAATATAATTGAGAATGAAGTTGCTCCTTCTCCTGGGCGTGATTCCACTAGTGTGAAAATTAAATTTGCTGATCTAGAACGTGACCCAAGCAAATGAAGGCCAATTTATCAATATCCTGCTGATGAAATTGATGCAGTGAGATGAACTTACATAAAGAAAAAGACATTTCAACCTGATTTGAAGGTGTATTCTTCAATAGTGTTTGGAAAACAAAATCGTAGATATCAATTTTTTTGGTTCAAACATTTTCCTTGGTTGGAGTATTCACCCACAAAGGATGTTGTATATTGTTTTTCGTGCTTCTTATTTGATGTTGGAAATAATACTCATAATACATTTACATCGATTGGATTCAGATATTGGAAATGTGTCAATGATAGGAAAAAATGTCCGTTGCTCAGACATGTTGGAGAGAAACATTCATGCCATAGCAATGCTGTGGATAAAATGAACGATCTTGAGAATACAAATAAGCATATTGGCAGAGCCTTGGATCCATTGAGACCAGAAGTGAAACAAAAAACATGTTTGAAGCTTATGACTATAGTTGAAAGCATCTGATGGCTTACTCTACGAGCTTGTGTATTGAGAGGACACCGTGAATCCTCTTCTTCAAATAATTAAGGTAATCTTATTGAGTTAATTAAATTATTGAGAACAAAAAATGGTGAATTGGATGATGTTGTTGCGAAATCTCCACTGAATGCCAAATATATTTCACCTATGATTTAAAAAGAGATTTTGCATATTTTTACTAAAAGAGTAAGAAAAACAACACGTGAGGAGATTGATAATGCATACTTTTGTATTCTAGTTGATGAAGCAAGGGATATTGCAAATAGACAGCAAATGGCTATTGTGTTGAGATTTGTTGATGTTGGTGGCATATTGAAAGAACGTTTCTTTGAAATTGTATGTGTGAAGAACACTGTTGCTGCTACACTAAAGAATGAAATATCTAATGTCTTGAGTCAATATGACTTACAAATATGCAATATGCGGGGTCAAGGGTATGATGAGTCTAGCAATATGCGGGGCTCTTAGAATGGATTACAAGCTCTTTTTGGTAGAGAATGCCCTTATGCATATCAGATTCATTGTTTTGCGCATAGATTGCAATTAGCATTGGTAGCTGTTGCTAAAAAATTAGATAATGTTTGGTGTTTCTTTTAAGAGTTGACTTCTATTGCAAGTTATGTTAGTATTTCTCCTAAGTGTCATAGTGAGTTACTTTCTGCTTATACTAGCCTTGGGCAGCGGAGCGGGCAAAACTGGAATCGCCCGTTCCGCATTCCGCCCGCGGAGGTTGTGGAACCGATTTTTCGGTTTTGCATCCGCCCGCGATGAACAATATTCCGCATCCGCCCGCTCCGCATGATTTCGCGGGAGGATGCGGAATTCGCAAATTTTGCCTAATTTCACGGGCGGATGGATGCGGAATTCGCGAATTCCACATAATTTTGCGGGCGGAGCAGATGTGGAATCCGCGAATTCCGCGTAAGTATATATGCCTATAAAAATAAATAAATAAATAAATAAAAATTACGGGCGGGCGGATGCAGAACTCTGCAGAATCCGTCAGCATATATTTTGTATTTAAATAAAAATAAATATATAAAAATAAACTTATGCAGGCGGATGCGGATTCCGCAAACCAAAAAATCTTCTTTCCGCATTCCGCCCGCATAACTTTGCGGAATGCGATTTTTCATCCGCATCCGCACCGCATTCCGTGCGAGCACGGAATATGCGGATGCGGGCGGGCACGGAACATGGCTGGCTTATACTATTAAGATTGGAGAAGCAATAGCTACAGGTGAACGTGCTACAGGGAAAGGAATTAATCAATTGTGTACTGTGCATCGTCCTGGAAAAAAATCATTGGAGTTCACATTATACTTCCTTATGTGACTTAGTTGATATGTATGATTCTGCTCTTGTGCTTTTTACGTTGTACGAAGGGAAAACAATAATAATCTTGCTCGTGGCGAAGCTTGTAAGCGTTTGGAAGTGTTAAAAACTTTCAACTTTATATTCATCTTACACATGATGCACAAGATTTTAGTTGTGACTGATATTCTTTATCGAATTTCGCAACGCAAGTCTCTTGATATTTTGAGTGCAATGAATCCCACCTCTTGTTCCAAAGCTTTACCTCAAGAATTGAAGAATGATGGTTTTCCTTCTCTTTTTCTATCAGCAATTGATGTTTGTGATCGTAATAATATTGATATACCAGTTATGAGTGGTTTGTATAAAGATCCCGATGGACGTATTACAGGCTTCACATTTGAGGATCATTACCGGTTGAAATGTTTTATGTTGCAATAGATTGTCAAATAGAGGAGATCAATTATAAATTTGATGATGCAACAGTGGAACTTCTTAAACTCAATACTGATTTGGACCCAAAAGACAGGTTTAAATCATTTCAGATTGATCATATTCATCGTCTTACTGAAGAGTTTTATCCTGATGATTTTGGTAAACAAGATTTGCATTATTTGAGAACTCAGCTACAACATTACAAGGTTGATGTGCTTTCTCATGAGCGATTTCAGAGTTTATCAAATATTTCTGAATTATGCAGGACATTGACAGAGACAAATAAGGCACGTGACTACCATTTGGTTGACAAATTGATTCATCTTGTCTTGACACTTCCAGTTACTACTGCAACAACAGAGCACGCATTTTCAGCTATGAAGCGTGTCAAATGTGTTCTTCGTAATAAAATAGAAAATAAATACCTTTCAAATTCGATGGTCCTTCATATTGAACGAGAATTATCTATAGCCATTGATTCTAATTCTGTTATTGATGAATTTTATGGGAAGAGTGGTCGTCGGGAATGAAATATTTAGATAGTTTTGTTGAATGTTAATTATTTTTTATTGAAAGTTAACTTTATAGTATATTAAATAGTTTTAAATTTTATTTTTTAGCAGTGTTTGAGTTGGTAAATTTTTCATTAATTTTAATCAGGTAAATTATTTTATCACCCTCATCCATCCCAAAAAAATACATCACACCACCACCCCCTTAAAAAATATACCACTCTTAAAAAAATTATGTACTGCTAAAATTTTCTTTTAAGCCCCCCATAAAAATAAATACTAGATCCGCCCTTGCAAACCTTGAACCCACATTGACTCTCTCAGTCATATTGATCGCACAAGTCTTTTGGGTTCGCGGCCTAGAGCGTTCTGTTGATGGTTCAGTAGAGAAGTTAAGGAAAAATAGAGCTTCTCGGCCGGAGAAGTCATGGAAGGCGGTACGGTTTTCGTAGGTTCCATTTTCTTTTTATTTGGTTTGCATAAGCGATTATGACTGGGCTGTGATTTATAATGCATGTTAAAATTGAGGTCTTCTGTGTTGGATTACAATTTTTATCAGTATTTATTTGGCTTCTATTCAAGGGATTCTCTTCCTAAGTCATAAATTTTAGTTTCTCCTTGCGTAGTTCTGTTTCAGCATTTTGAGTGTATGTTGTTTTGAGAAAGTCTGTGACCAGATTTGGTTTTAGGGTTTTATACACTCTTGTCAATATATCATTTTTTGGTGTTTTACTTTAATTAAGGTCAATTGCACGAGTGTTATAATTATTTGTGAACGATTGAGTGATGGGTTACCTGTATTTGATGGATGAGGCCAAGATACAACTATCTTTAATGCCTTTCATTTGGTGAAAGTTGAAACTTGTTATCTTGATATTCAACTAACAGAACTTCACACTTATAAATCCAGTGTAAAGGTGCACGTGTGAACAGAATCATATGAGTGTGAATGTAATCGCACGAATGTGAATGTAATCACACGAATGTGAATGTAATCTAATTCACACGTATTATTCAACACTCCCCTCAAGATAGGCGAATTATATCGATCAAGCCCATATTGTTACAAACCTATCCAAATCAAGCGTACTAAGATCCTCGGTGAGACAGTCAACAGTCTGGTCCTTAGTAGCACATGTCCTAACTCCAAAAGCTCACTGTTCTATTTGATGAAGAACCTGTCAATCTCCACGTCCTTGGTTCTATCATGTTGGACCGGGTTATTGGCAATACTGATAGCTGACTTGTTGTTGCACCGCAACTGCAAATGTGCTCCCTCATCCATCTTCAATTCTTCCAGTAAGGACCTCAACCACATCATCTCAGTAACACTCAGGGCCATGGTTCTGTACTCTGCTTCAACAGTAGAACAGGAAATGACTGATTGTTTCTTACTCATCCAGGAGACCAGGTTGCCTCCTACAAACATGCAATATCTAGATGTGAACTTCCTATCAACACAGCTAGCCCAATTTGAATAACAGTATCCCTTAATGCCCATTCTTCCTAAAGATCAATCATTTTCCCGGTGCATTTTTCAAGTATCTAAGGATCAGGTACACTACATCCATCCTTTCTCGGGTCATGCATATACCTGCTCACCACACTCACAACAAATGAGATATCAGGTCGGTATGGCTCAGATATATCAGTCGTTCAACCAATTTTTGATACCTTTCTCTATCCACAGGCTCACTGCATTAGTACTTAGATTTACTTTCTGCTCTATAGATACCCTAGCATGCTTGCAACCAAGCATGCCTGTCTCCGTGAGTAGATCCAAGATATACTTCCTTTGGGATATGATCTCATGTAAGTCTCAGAAAGACAGTATGATCAGCATTGATCTGTTGATAACCCATGCCCACCATAGTTTTCCTGAGTCTGTCGAACCAAGCTCTAGGGTATTATTTCAGGCCATATAAGGATTTTTTAAGCGTGCAAACTTTCCCCCTATCTGATCAGTGCCAAATCCCGGAGGAATCTCAACGTACACCTTCTCAAGTAAGTCACCATGAAGAAATGCATTCTTCACGTCGAGTTGATGTAGGATCCATCCTTTGTTTGCTGCTATGGAGACTAATGTCCAGACTGTACTCATCTTGGAGACTGGTGCAAAGATCTCATCATAATCAATGCCATACTGATGTGAATCGAATAGTACATCTTTGCTTAGACGATTTCATGATGGTTTTGTGTGATTTACACTCATTTAGGTAGG
>JAOWBN010216477.1:0-13532 GCA_028565015.1 Pinguicula moranensis
AATTTTGTAATATATAATTAAAATAAAATTTTAATAATTATCTTTTAAGTACTTGCGCAAAACACCACCCCTTCTAATAATAATAAGAAGCTGTAGAAGAAGGCCTACGCAAAATAGGGCTTTAATTTAAGCAATTAAATTCAGCACATCTGGGTACAATCATCAACAAAAAGAACAAACCAACGATATCCACTAGATGAAACAACTGGGGCAAACCCCATACATCAAAGTGGATTAAACTGAAAGCAAAGGAGTCATTATTTCCTATTGCAGGGTACGATACACAATGGCTCTTGGACAACGTACAAGTTTCACATTGCAAAGTTCTATTGTACAAATCGGACGTTTCAAATAACCAAATGAAGAATGACACAAGCGACCCGTCGCCCCTCCACGACCCACCGCCTCTATTGCTCTGCTTTTCCCACCGCCTCCATCGCCACTGCCCATGTGATGCCTCACAGCTCACATACCTACGACTGTCGGCACATTTTCTCAGGAAGAGATAGGACAAAATTTGTCCTATCCCACTGCCCAAGAATATTTGTCTTCTCCAGGAAATTTTGATTGAAAATTGGGCCCAATTTTGGGCTTGAAATAGTTTGGGCCTTAAGGGCCCTATTAAGAATCTTAGGCATGTCTGGATCTGTTATTTTAATCTGCACTTGTATTTGGTTGGGCCTGCCCATAATATAATTGTATTTTGTAACCGGTTATTTGGCTATTTTAATTCAATCATTTACCTATAAAAAATGATACAAGCGACAATGTCATAACCAAATTTTTCTCTCATGAGAACAAATCGAACGACATGCCAACAAATTCTCAACAAAATAGCATCTAGGTAACAGAGCAAACCGACCCCACCACCCGTAGTACCATGCCCAATGATCTTCAGAGTGAGGATATCATGTAAAAAGAAATAATTTGGATAAATTTTAACGCTACAATTTAATGTAGCTTGTCCATTAGATAACAATTTTTCTGACAGCTCCGGACAAGTAAAGTATTCAAAAGAGTCAAGGTAAGCGATAATCTCACAGATCCAATACCAGAAACACGAGAAGCACCACCATTTGCACTTAGTACACTGTGTTGTTTAGGAGTAAAAAAAAGATATCTTCGTCGCATGTCATATGATCCGTGGTCGTGTGTCAAGTATCAAAGAGGGGTCTACAGATCTAGGGGAAGAGACAACACCTCAGTTTAAGGCTGATGGTGAATTCACAACTAGGGACAACCCTTTCTTGATTTGCCCAGCAACCTTCCCAAGTTTAGATTTGCCACAACCTTTTTTAGAGCAGTCACCTTGTGTTCTATTACGTGTAATGTTATCATTACACCACTCTGGATAATCATAAATGCCAATGCACTCATCAATGGTGTGTTGGCATTTTCCGCACTTTGTGCAAAAAAGGTGATCTTGATTTGTTTTCCTTGGTTTTTTAGATCCGGTGCTAGTCTTCTTCAGTAGGTATAAATTCGGGTCATCACCGCCTATGGTGCTCGTATGAGTTTGGACGGTAATGGGTAATTAGTATTCGCCAGCTTTGTGTTGATGATCATTGGGCTCTCGGTTGAATTCATCTATTGCAGGAA
This sequence comes from Pinguicula moranensis, assembly GCA_028565015.1. Classification (NCBI taxonomy): domain Eukaryota; kingdom Viridiplantae; phylum Streptophyta; class Magnoliopsida; order Lamiales; family Lentibulariaceae; genus Pinguicula; species Pinguicula moranensis. Next base: position 1,600 of record JAOWBN010216477.1, read on the forward strand.
GGCAGCTAATTGCATCAACAATGTTGCCTGATCAAGGTACAATTTTGGATCTGCCATTGGTGGCTTGTTGTTGGATTCCACCGTCTCTGGTAGATGATGAGCTTCTTGATCAAATCTCTGGAACGATTACATGCTCTGATATTATGTTAAGCGTAAGTTCTATGATTTTAGAATATTTTCTTTCATTCAGAATATTTTTACATCGTGTTCTTTCTTTCTTTATTGATTAGGAAGACTAATTACATTGGGTAAGTTCTAATCTTGGACGGAATCACTAGTAATTAAGAGTACAGTCCCTAATTATATGGTATTACTTCCTTAAACATGATAACCATGATTCTCTCCTAATTTACCTTATTCTAACATGACTATGGTGATCAAGGTTGAACCTTCAGCTACTGGCCTAGCATTTGATGTTCATAGACAAGTATAAGTGTTGGTATCTTTGGTGGTGTTTTGTTTCATAAATTCATTGAATAGGGAGTACATTTCATTGGCTGATAGATAACTGTTCCATGGAGAATACTCTACATAAAGATGTGTTGCACTGAAAAAGATTTCTTTTTTAGCGAAATGGTTATGTGCTTCTCTACCTTATATGTTGTACTGAAAAAGATGTGTTCAAAGTAGGAGCGATGTTTCATCAGTTTGCAAGGTTAGGACAAAGATTATTATTATTATAACATTCTTTTTCATTTCATTGAGAAAATTTCTTATGAGGACTTGTCTGACACAAAGAAAAAAAACAAAGACTTGGTACAATTCTCACTCAATCACTATGAACATAGTGAACATGATGTGTAGGATAACTATTAATTCATGGTTACATTGACAAATTCCTAATTTACTAAATGACGTGGTGGAGTTATATCATTATTAACCTACGCCATCAAACACTATATTAAATATCTCAAGTTTTCATAGTATTCCAAATATTGCGCAATGGTGTGTGGCAAATGTATTGTTGGTTTCTGAATACTGACAACAATTATGTAATTATACTTTTAGCAGGTTACTAAACTAACTCTGATTGGATCATTTGTGTTTCCAAAAAGAAATTTATTGGATCATTCGTATTAATCTATCCAGTAGATAACTATTCTAAACCTAACGTGCTAGAGTTAAATATATTCGACGCAAAGGACGTCAGTATTTTTTACCATATCCAGTTCATTAATCGCTTCTGCATTCACTCCTATAAAAAAGTCCAATCGCATATCTGTATTTACATAAGCTCCTCGGTGTTTTCAGCACATAGAAGAGAAAAAAAAGCTCTATTTTAGTGATGGCCCCAATCAATGTAGGTGATGTTATCCCTGATGGTACTCTTTCCTATTTCGATGAACACGATTAGCTTCAGAGCGTTTAAATTCACTCCTTTGCCGCCGGTAAAAAGGTTGTACTATTCGCCATTCCCGACACCTTTACCCCTACCTGCAGGTAACCATTAGTTACATACACTTGATCTTTTCTTCTTTTGTTTTCTTTGCCCAATTCCTCTTGATTTAAATTCGATGCAGCTTGAGACACGTGGCTGGGTTCATTGAGAAATATGGGGAATTGAAATTGAAAGGTATTAACGAAGTCGTCTGCATCAGCGGTATGTATTAGTTTTTTTTTGATAAGTTATTTATTTAAATATTGTTTTGTTCAAGATTAAGGCAATGATTCACCTTCAAGAAGAAGATTGAATCATTCCTAACTAATACAAGTCAAGGCGGGAAAAAACTGGCAACACGGAGCCTTGGATGACATAGCCAATCTGTGATAGTTACGCATGTCTGTCGATTTTAAAAAGCTGTGAACCAATTCCATGATTGAACCTTGATCTTATCAACAACTGTATAATAATCAAAAGTACCATCACGGAATTGAACCTCATTTCTTGCATTCCATATATTCCATGTAACACAGTGCCATATAGTTTTCCATAACTCACGACCACGGATCCTCACTGAAATGCCCATATGTGCCACAAAATGTTCCACTGGATCTGCATGTCCAATATATGTATAACCCATTCATGTGTCAATTTCCGACCATAACACATAGGATAATAGACACGTAAAGAATACATGCGATATGCTATCCAACTCCCCATGACAGAAACTACATAATCGTGTATCTGCAGAAAAATTCATACCACGATAAACAAGGTTGTCGACTGTTTGAATATGAGACTATAGTAAACGCCAGCAAAAAGCCATAACTCTGAAAGATGATATCTTGCCCCAGATTTAAGCAAGGATAGGTTGTGGACCAGGAACAAGTCCCAATGAACGACGCTACAGACGATAACCTGATCTCACTGAATACAATCTTGTATGGTCATGTATCCATCGCCAACCGTCTTCTCCTGACTGTGGAAATTTACCTATCATCATAGCCTCAATCTCCTGTACCCATACCTCCTCATGAAGTCGAAGTGGTCTACGCCAGGTCCATATCATCTTCCAGTCCTCCACATCTCGAATCCATTTGGCCGAAATAAGAACATGTTGATCTAATGCCAAAGGATATAGTCTAGAAAACGTGTTGCAAGAGAGCCCCCATCTAACCAGTCATCCTCCCGAAATCGAGTCCGATCACCACTCATTACCTTTCGTTTCACACCCTCCACAAACCAAGGTGATACACATATAATAGAATGCATATCTTTCTACCATCGCGAATGTCCATCCCGGGCGAATAAATCAAACCAACCCCCCTCTCCACTTCGAATATATTTATGTACCACTATATCTCGCCATTGACCAACTGCCCCATTGTATAACCTCTATCCCTACTTAGCCAACAAAGAAATATTAAACAACCCAGGATCAAGAAAACTCAGCCCTCCACATTCTTTACTTTTACACATTTCCCCCCAACTAATCCAGGCAATACCTCGAGGTGATCTGGTATATGTTTTCCATAAAAATGAAGTGCAAATTTGAACCATCTCCTTAATGACAGACTTTGGTGCCTTATACAGGGAAAAATAATATATTGGCATGCTGTATAACATACTTTTAATCAAAGTCACCTTACCACCAAAGTTAAGAAACTGTTTTTCCCATGAAGCTGTCTTCTTGCGCATCGCAAGAATAAGGGGTCGCCAGGAATGACATAATACGGATTACAACCAACTGGGACAATATACTCAAAAGGAAGAGTCATCACCTAACAATGGAGCTCTCTTGGCAAAACTATGCTGAGTATCGTTAGGAATATTTGTCCTCAAAATGCTACTCTTTTTTAAGTTGATGCATAGACCAGATACTAGCTCATATAATCGAAGAATACCCTTCATACCTTTAACAGTTTTAAGATTCCATGTCCCGAAAAATAGCGTTCATATGCATATAAGGAATGTGTATAAAGAGAATCCCCACATCGAATCTCATGCAATGCACCAATATCAGTAGCCCTCTGAAGTAATAAATTCAGACCCACCGTCACAATAACAAAGAGAAAGGGTGACAATGGATCGCCCTTTCTAAGACCACGACGAAAATCAAATATACCAGAAGATGCTCCATTAATTAGTACAGATCCAGATGCCGAATGAATACATGCTCTTATACAACCAATCCACCTCTCATGAAAACCCATTTTGCGCATCATATGAAACAAGAAAGACCAACTTACAGAATCATATGCCTTTGCAAAATCAACTTTCAAAAAGATTGTAGGATCCTTGGTTATTTTCACATGATGTAATAACTCACACGCAAGAAAAATACCTTCTTCTATCTGTCTTCCACGAATAAAAGCCAACTGTTGAGGAGAAATAATTTTATCAATTACTGACCTCAATCTATTTGCCAGAAGCTTTGATAATAATTTGTAAGAACTGCCAACCAAAGAGATAGGTCGAAAATGATTTAGCTCCGTTCGGGAGGATTGCAGTTGTCCTCCCGAAATAAAGAGCGAGCCCAGGAGAAAATGAGCAACTCTCGGATATTTACGAAATTTTTTGACAAAATTCCCAATAGTGAAAAAGGACATGACTATTTTTGGTGAAGTGTCAATTATGTAAAAAAAATTAACTTAAAAAATGTACTATTTTTTTTCATTTATAAGTTATTTTTTAACAAAATTTTTATACATAAATTTTTATACACAAATTTTTTCTTTTTTATTCATAGATTTACTTAAAAACTTTAATTCTTATATTTTTTTTCATAAGATGAGGGTTATGGGACACTTGCGAGACATGTCCTAGGTAAACATCTGGTTGATGTTAGAATCGATCATACCCAAACTCAACTTTCAAGTAGTTGGAGTGATATCACCGGTGGAGTTGGATCTGGAGATGCAGGTACATCTTCTACTTGTCATTTATTTCAATTTAATCAAAATAAGAATAAAGAATACTTAGTTAATTTAACTTGTTCGGAATGCCTTTCCTTTAGTTTTGCCGAAACTTTAAATATCAAAAATTATGTACGTACATGTTTGAATCTCGCATTTACAAGAATTTCACGTAAATTATACCCCAGTTGTATTGTTAAATCTTTTAAGAAAAGAAAAAAATAATTTATATAAAAAAATCATCTATGGAACAAAATATTTCTATATGTAGCGATATATTGTCCAATTTTAGTAAACACCTAATTATATGGGAATGATTTGTCATTGGATAGATAATTAATGGAGGATACAAAAAAGAATATTAGTTTTTCACAATTCACACACTACACAAAATATATGCATCACGATTATATTGATATTAGAAAAAATATAATCTACAACATAGTGTATATAGTGTTTTTTTTGTCGACGAGGATGACAGAACCCGTGTCGATTATAGGACCATAATTGAAAAATAACTACAAAACAACAACAACTTACCCAATATATTTCCTACTAAGTTGGGGTCTGAAGGATCAGATGTACGCGGCCTTACCCTTGTAATTATACAAAGAGGTCATTTCCGTTGCGACCCAATATGCATTGCGCCATTTGATATTTTGAGTTCCAGAAACTTCACTAAATAGAAGCACTGGAATTTAATAGAGTCATTTTGCTCTAGTTCACTATTAGCACAAAGCTAAAAGAATTGTCAATGATGAATCTTCCAGCTCCATTTCCAATGGACAATCTATCTATTACTATCGATGATCAAAATTATTCTCTGCGGATAAGAGAGGTAGGTCCTAAAAGATTTCATCTGAATAATTGGCAGAAGCAGGAGTTCTCTGACAAAAATATATCTAGTACTCACACCAGCAAGAATTATGATACTCTCTCCTTGGAGAGTTATTCCCCTGCTTCAGATAAGCACAAGGTGCCCTCCTTTTATGCAAAAGAAGTCTGTTATTACCAAAATTACTGACTGCAAGGGTATTGATAAAGCTCCTCCATTTACTGAAGCTGTGGTGGTTCCCACATATGAGAAAGTGTCTGTGGCCACAGGAGCACCATTACCTATATGAAATCCAACTAAACTTAACTAGTGGCCATCATCTCAATGTGGTTCAAGGGTTATGGAACCTCTGGAGGAAAGTCCTGAGGCTATTTTGGTTAAATCTACTCCAGAGTCATTAGATCACTACCTGGATCTTAATATGGATGATGTTGTACCAGAAACACAGGAAACTACTACAGATACAACTAACTTGCAAGAAGTGGACATAGACACTGAAAATCTTTAGGAACCTGGTGCAACATACAACTCAGTACTGTTGAAGGACAATGCTAAGTTGACTATATCTGATGGCTTAGGGTGGAAGTAAATAAGGGTCTAGACATGGAAGTAAATAAAGACAAAATGATTGCTAAGGGATCAATGGATTAGCTAGCTCTAATATCCACTATGGAGTCTGACTTTCCACCAATTGGCAGGGTTCTAACTCCAACTGACTCACACTCTACCCCATCAGTTAGAAGGAAAATCACTAGACAAAGCCAACAAGGTGGTCCTAAAACCAGAAGCCAAGCAAGGAAAGATGCTACTCTTGTGGCTTAGATAGAACATGGAGCTCTACAGAATTGGCTAGGACAGCTAGCGCAGGCTAATTCTCCTAAACCAATGGATTGGACAGGAACTCCCCTGACGGTGGCTTATCCTTGGAGCAGCAATACCTAGAGGCTGATTATATCATGAACATTGGCCGTTATCTAGGATTGATTTATGGTCCAAATCCAGAGGAAACTCGTAAGAATCTGGTGAACCTAAATAGTATAAACCGAAATTTATAGAAGGCTGCAACACCAGGTAGGAGCAATAAGGAAGATGATTTTTTTTTCAATGAAGATCATATCATACATTGTTATAGGCCTATGTAGCCAAGGTAGGAAGAAGAGAGTACGAGAACTCATAATGGCAGAAAAACCAAATTTTATTAGTCTTCCGGAAACAAAAATGGATATTGTGGAGGAGAAGCTTTGCACCATCTTATGGTATGATAGAGACTATGATTGGATATACCGAGGCTCAAGATGGCAATCCGGAGGATTATTGTGTATATGGAATAAAAGAAAATTTAACAGGCAAAGCATTATTTCCAGTGAAGGGGTTCTGGGGTGACAGGCACCTAGCACAGGGAAGAAGTTCTGTCCAACATGCTAAGTGTGTATGGTCCGAGAGATTTATCATCCAAAGTGAAAACAATGGAATGATATCAGGTTGTTTCATGCTAATAAAGTGGACCAAAAATGGTACTTGATGTGTGATTTTAATGCCATATTACATGGTAGTGAAAGAAAAGGAATTGCACATCGCCCAAATGAGCAGGATATAGCTGCTTTAAATGACTTTGTTACTAGCCTCAGTCTCATTGATCTAAAGATGGAAAATAGATGTTTCCCATGGTATTTAAAATCACTCAGAGCAATGAGCATACTTGACAGGTTTCTAGTAAATGAGCAATGGCTAATTAAAGATACAAACTGGATACAAACATGTTTAAAGAGGGATGACTCGGATCACTGGCCCATAACCCTATATTACAAAAATCTTAACTGGGGTCCTAAACCCCTCAAAGTGCTAGATTGGTGGTTGGAGGAACAGTCTTATGTGGAGATGATTGAAGCTATCTGGAAAAATAGTGGGTTAGAAGGGTTTGCCAGTTTCAGGATCAAAACAAAAATTCAAGCACTCAGAAATGGAATGAGAGAAGGGAATAAGTTAGCACCATGAAATTTAGAAGCCAAAAGGGTGGCTATACTTAGGCAACTTGCCTCGAAAGAACTGGTTACTGAAATAGCTGATACACAACAACTTGATGAGGGAACCATCTAGGAGATTCAAACACTTAGAGATGACCTGGAGCAAATTACCAGCAAGTTAGATAGTCTAGACTTTCAGAAGTCTAGGATCAGTTGGCTACAACAGGGTAGTGTAAACAATAAATACTTTCACAGCTGCATCAATATAAATAGAAGGAAGAATACCATATCTGGAATCTGGATTGGCACCTCCTGGATCCAAACTTGATAAAGACTAGTTTTGTGCAGTACTTTGAGGAGAGGTATGATGATATGATGTGGTCTAGACCTAAAATGAGTAATATGCAATTTAGATCCCTCAATTCATTGGCCCAGAGAGTTTTTTTTTAGGAAATGCCAAATTTTATATAAACAGAAATATTTACATAATGTACAAATGAAAGCAAGCTCCCGATTAGACAACATTTTATGTAAGTTGTCTTCTTATTGGTCATACTTTTACATATCTAGGCGAACTCCTTGCATAAATTTAGTTTTCCGTAAGGTTAGCCTATGCTCATTAGCACCACTGGAGTGAAAGTGAACACCATTATACATGAATCTTCATATTATCACTTCATGTGTTCATGCTTGCAGCATGGATGTCATCAAAATTAGCATGAGCCTTCATATTATCACTTCATGTGTTCATGCTTGCAGCATGGATCTCATCAGAATTAGCTTAATGATATCACTCTTACTTTCTAGCTTGCTTTCCTGCTTGTTGGACATTGATTGATAGTAACTATTCTTGTGTAGCCTAGCCGCATTCTTAGGAAACATTATGGGAGCTAGGTTCTCATTTGCGCAGTGTGTTTCTTCAGGGATAACTTCTCATAATGGTACCAAATCTGTACCGAAATGAAGCATAGTAAAGTATAGTGCACAAGATCTCATGTTCAAGGGCAAGGTGAAGAGAAACTTTCTGGTAATCATGTTGCCCGATATTGATAAATGTTGAGGCAAAACTGCTGACAATGATGGACCTAACCTAAACCATGTTGAGTAGACAAGATAATCAAATGCAGCAATAACAATTATAGTATAATGTCAGAATTGTCTCCTACAGGTTCGTGTTTCTCCACATTCATCACTGCAGCCAGCCACTAGGCTTTCCATTCGTCCACATTCACTCTCCTTTGGTTTAGAGCCACAAAGCAACAACATTGAGGTTGTTGCTGCCTACCAGTATTCTGTTGCATTCATTTGTACCTGCAGGAGGGATCATGCATTAAAAACAAATCAGATATGACAACACATGCATTCTATAGGATTGAGTAACTAGTCTGCATAGGTGAAGGGAAATTTTAACGGGGTAAGTTTCCCTTTTAGCCAGAACCACATTTCCCGCTGCAGGGATTGAATGATCCACTCTATGTTGACCTCCTTAGATTGGAAATGGACTCTATTCCTTGTTTTCCATAATGACCACACTACAACCAGCCATAACGCTTTCCATATATCCTCATTAACATTCAATGGTTTAGCTTGTAGGAATAGCCATAGTGAAGGAGCTTCCTGCCTGTAGATATTCCCCTCCATAGAAAGCCATTGAGATAAAACCTGCCATACCTGCACTGAAATCTTACATTTTTTGAATAAGTGGTAAATAGATTCATTGTCAGAGTCAGAAAGACACAGGGGGCAGGTTTTGAGGAATGATTTTCCTGTGCTGTAGTGATTCCTTCACCGGTATAGAGCCCAACACCATCTTCCATGCGAATATGGCTACTTTTTTTGGTGTTATTTTGTTCCAGATCATGGTTAGATTGGTTGCTTCCTCCTCTGATTATGGTTGTTTGGTAGAGATTATGTGCTGATATGTAGCCTGCACTATATAATTCCCTGCCTCTCGACCTATAAACATGTATTTGTCATGGATGAGCCTATCTGGGGATGTACCCTCCACTAGGTCAGCATAGTGTCCCTGTCCCTTGACTTTGAAATGTTTAGGGCCCTTCTCCAAGACCAAGACCAGTGCCAGGAGGAGTTTATCAAACTTCCCATCTCTGCTAGAGTATTTATGTGTGGTAATACTAAATAAGACACTGAACCTTTCTGAGAAGGGTTTTTCTGAGAACCATTTATCCAACCAGAATTTGATTCTGGATCCATTTCCTAGTTTCATATGTATACATTGTTGGAAGATAGGGGTAGCTACAATTTTTGGTATACATTTCCACCAAAGAGATAGATTGGACAGTCTGTTATGTGTTTCAGTAAGCTGCAATGGTGAACTGAGTTCTCTTAAACCTCCCAACTCCAAGTATCGTCTTTTTTCATATTTTGATCTTAGTATGGATAGAGGTAGACTATCATTCTTTGTGATTAGCTTTGCACACCATTTAGCCATCATTGCCATATTAAATGATTTTAAGCACCGCACTCCTAGGCCTCACTGGTTGGTTGTAGTTGTTAGCTTGTCCCATGATACCCAGCAGATCTTCCTTTTATCATGATTGTAGCCCTAAGAAAAAAGAATGTTGGATGCTTGTAAGCTTCTTGATCACTACTGCTGGAGCTAAGTAATACCCGAAGAAGTGTGAGAGCAGGGAGATAACATTGAGTTGAGCAGGGTCAGTCTTTCCACTTGTTGAAAGGTATTTAAGGTCCTAGTCCCGTAGAGTAGAAGAGAATTTTTCTATTATTGGCCTCTATGTGTTCTGTTTCCTGGCTGAAGCTCCAATTGGTAGTCCAAGGTATTTGAAGAGGATGGTCCCAACTTTGCAGTTAAGATAAAAAGCCATTTCCATGGTGATTTCTTCTGGCACATTTAGGCCAATCAAACTACTTTTGCTGAAGTTTATTTGTAGTCCTGACATCAGTGCAAAGTTCTGTAGTATGGCTTTGATTAGCTTTATATTGGACCATATGGAGTTACCAAATATCAAAGTATCGTCCTCAAACTGTAGGTGAGCATCTGAATAGGTTCTCTGTCAATTTGTATTCCAGAGAAAAAGATGTAGAGCAGCTGCCTTAGAGATCAAAGCTGATAGACCTTCAGCTCCTATAAGGTATGGAAAGGGGGATAAAGGGTCCCCTTGCCTCAATCCTCGGCTTGGTTTGAATTCTGCAGAGGTACCACCATTAATAAGTATTGCAGTAGATGCCAATTCAAAGAGTTCTCTTATCCAACTTATCCATACAGAAGGAAAACACATGAGCAACTGAATTTCTTGCAGATAATCCCAATTGATGGTATCAAAAACTTTTTCAAAGTCAACCTTGAGAATGATGGCTTTGATCTTTTTCTGTTTTATTTCATCCAGAGTTTCATCAGCTATCATGGTGCAATCCAAAAGCTTTCTGCTAGGGATGAAGGTCATCTGTGTGGGGGCAATAATACCATCCATATGAGATCTTAGTCTTTGGGACATCACTTTGGATATTATTTTAGGAATGGAACTTAACAGAGTGATAGGCCTGTGATCATCACAGCATAAGGGGTTAGAGGATTTATACAGTAAGGTAATGTTTGGTGTATTGCACCCTTTCACCAGCTTGCAGTTTCTATAAAACTCTCGAAATAATTGAAGAGATCCTGCTTTATAAGGTAAGAGAACTGTTTGATGAATGTGAAGTTAGACCATATGGGCGGGGGCTCTTTGAGCTTTCACAAGCTGCAATGGCTGACAAGATTTCTTGTTTTGTGAAGGGTATAATAAGTGTTCTTTGTGCATGGATAGATAGTGGTTTGAACTGTAGATTGGTTGGTCATTTGTGGTCTAGGCCATAGTGGATTTGAGAATCTCTCCGTGAAATATTTGTACAAAAGTCTGATTTATGCCTTCAGGATCAGTAATCTAGATAGTTCCCTTCCTGATGCCAGATATCAAATTTTTTGACCTGTTTTTCTGGATATGACTATCAAAATACTTTGTGTAGCATCACCTTCCCTTATCCATTTGAATCTATATTGCTGAAGGGATTGGTTTCCCAGTTTTCTTGTGATACAGTCTAAATGCTCACGCAGGGAGTACAATTCTTCCATCATATTCTTATTCTGGTTTAGTAAGATTCCAGTTTATTTTTTTGATATTTCACTGAGTAGAGCAGTTTTGGTGCCTTCCAAATTCCTAGGGGTTGACTGATACCATTCCTTTATACTATTTCTGAGAGATTGTATCCCAACCTTTAATTTGTAGCTAGCAAAACCATGTATCTCATAATTAGTCCATGTTTCTTCCATCAGTTTGATGAAGAATGGGTCATCAAGCCACCAATCAAGAATCCTGAGTGGCCTGGGCCCCCAGTTATAAGTTTTGGTGCATAGAATGATGGGACAGTGGTCAGAGTCCTCTCTTTTTAGACCAGTTTTGATCCAGCTATCATTCTGACCTAACTAATGTTTGTTAACTAGGAATCTGTCAAGTCTACTCATTGCCGTGAGTGAGTTTAGGTACCAAGTGAAGCGCCTCTTTTCCATCCTCAGGTCCATCAGATCCAGGCTTTGGGTGAAGTGTTTGAAGGCAAATATTTCTTGGTTGTTTGAGGTATGAGCTGTGACCCTCCTTTCATTCCTGTGCAGTATAGTGTTGAAGTCTCCCATAATATACTAGTTTTGCTCCTCCTTGTTCGTATGTAGTGTCTTCAGTTCAGTCCATTGTTGCAATTTTGCTGAAAATTCCCGAGGGCCATAGACATTAATCATGTTGGAGATGCTGTCTGTGTTGTACCAGTGACCAGAGACCCCCATGAAGCATTCCCCAGATAAAATACTGACTCTATTAAATCTGCTC
>JAOWBN010216488.1:0-13532 GCA_028565015.1 Pinguicula moranensis
ATAAATAGGGAACTTACTTGGGTTGTTGAGCGTGTCTACCCATTTTTTGTTTATGTTGCTGACTATCATCCGACTTGTATGCTTTAACTGCCCCTGATATGGAGGCCTTCTGCTCCTCTTCCAAGTCCAAATGTGCATTTATGTTCAGACAGACGATCAAACCACCAATGACCACCATTTATGGGGACTTGGCATCTGATTCCGAGGGGGAGGCCAGAATAATATATTTTGCATTCTGGGATACTTGAGTGCTGATGGACCTCGGAGATTGATTTGATTTTACCGTGATACCATGGGCCATTATGTCCAGCTCGTTGCCTTGATGATCATCTATCAGGCTCACGGTAAATTCTAATTTCAGGTTGACCTCTGGGCTTTCCTGGGTTTTGTTGTCAAATGCCACCTTATGAGAGCCCATAGTAGGATTTGACTTTGAAATGTCGGTTGGGTTATTATGGACTTTCTCATCGATAGCCGCATTACGAAGGCCCATTGGAATCTTATTCTCCCTGCTGTTTCTTCGCCACCTCCAAGGTTATGCCCCTAGTATTCGGTTTCTCGACAAAGATCCTTGTCGTCTAAGTATGCTCTTCTTATTCTCATCCTTGACTAGAATTAAGGCTGCAAGGCACCTCCACCTCATCTATCACCACTAACACCTTCATCCCTTCTAATTTCTTATCTAGTTGAGTTTTTTGCCGACATAAATTCCCACTGTCTTCGGCATCATATGCCTATTTCTGGAGGTATTGATCTTCATCTGCTTGTTTCAGGATTCAAAATTGCCCCTTGAGTTGTGCTAAGGTATGTACAATTCCTCCTACCTGTGCTTTAATAGATTCCATGGATCGATAATTTTCTCTGTATCACTTCCCTTGTTGTGTGTGTTTGTTTGCCCTGTGGTTTGCACCTCCTTTCCATGGGGAAAGTTCTTTGAGCCCGATTTGTTCATCTTCCGACCACATTTATGCAATTTTCCCAAAATTGAGATTGCTTGATATGAATTTTTGTAAGCGGAATATAAATGTGGAGGTAAAAACTTATTCTTGCACAAACAAAAGCTCACAAATTGAACAAATTTTGAAATTAACAAAAGTATAGGGAGTACAACCCAACAAAAAGTTATACGAAGCAAAAAAGATGAAAAGAACGAAGATGGAGAAATATGTTATGCCGTAGAGATCAAATTAAATATGGAACATTAACCCCTAATCAACTTCTACTCTATAAACGAATGTAAACCGGAGGCGTAATCGAACGTTTATACAAGGATCTACTATATGATCAATACATAAATAATAGAATCAACACTTACATGAATCTTAAGATGCATGCAACCTAATTATCTTTAGAATAGGAATTCAAATAAACAAAGAGATCTATCTCAAGTTCATAATAATAAAATCAAATAGTTGGTGTCTTACAATTTTAAAAATTTGCTTTTATACAGGCAAAGAAATAACATAGAACTAGGATTTTATTTTCTAGATTTATTTAGACTCCCTCCTAATTTAACTTCTAAAGAATTTGGAAATTACCGAAGTAAATATTTCTCCTAATTTAATCCATGAAAAATAGCAAATTAACTAATTAACTAAAAATTCGAAAATCACAATAATTAATGTACTACTTTAATTAAAATAAATAATGAGGAAAATTATCACTCTTCATTTGCAGCTTCTGGCAAGGGTTGGGACCCCCTGATGCAACCTTTAGTGGCACCCATGGTCGAGGCAATCAAGGTGGTTTGTTATGTTGATTCGGTAACTGTGTATCAACTAAGATAGCAAGTGTACAGGTCGCAACAAGTAATAAAGCTCTTCCTCGATACGATATTGCTCCTATCTCGAATCTCACATGACCTGTCAAGGGGCATTTACCTCATGAAATCTAGTAACACGGGCACCGTCCCCATGATGCTGATCTCTTGAATCTCGCATTCTTAAGGCTCAATGTTGGTTTGACCATAATCTAGCTAGTTCTCCTTTCTCGAATCTTGAACTAACTTGAGTACTGATAGTTGATCGTCATGCAACTACCAGTTTAAGATGAAAAATAATAAAACAAAACAACCATAGTATGGAGTCTAACAACTAAACATTCAAAACAAATCCATCATAGAGAATACACGTAGGGTTACATCTTGCCCTAGCGAGATGAGTTTAGCTCATTATCTAAATACAAGCTTTCGTGCTGGGAAAATGAAGTAAAGGACAGTTCAGAACTCTCCCTCGAGTCGGCTATGCTCTTCCTTTGGTTGTCCCCTTTTTTCTCTCGGCCAAGAATATTTGGATGGATCCAATTTTCACCTTTTATATGTATGCACACTTTAGTAACTTCTTGAGGAAGCTATCGAAGATAATTTCCGCAACTAGGGGTACAATCATCCACTCATTAATTATTGTACAAGTAGGGCAATCCATTTTTCCGCCAACATGCATCAAATAGTTTTCCAGTTTATAGCATATGGGTCTATGGCCTCACTCCAATAAGCATTTTTCTCTTATTTTTTGCATTCATGTGATGCTTATGTTATGCCCTTGCAAAAGACAAGAAATCAGTCTATAAAAGTACTTATTTCTATTGTAGGATGGGAAATTTTTGAAATAAAAGAAGTGTAATAAATAGGTGCAGACCGAGCCTATTAACCTCTCCAAACTTAAGCCTTTGCTTGTCCTCAAGCAAGAAGCCTCCAATCCCCTATTCTAATTATATTTCGATGTAGTAGGTCTATGTAATGCACATGGAATAACTATGTTACAACACTGGCGCTATGGACTTTGAAGGGATATTGTATTTCTCTTAAGATCCTTTCAAGTTGGGTATATGGGTGCTAAGTTTTCGATAAACTCTTTTGTCTTAGGTCCATGGTTTGGATGGCTCTCTTACGTAAACTCTTCACCCTTTTTCACGTTCCTCTTTTTTTATCATACCAAAGCTGTGAGTGACTAAGATAGACATTATTTTAGGCCATATTTTTGCTATTTTATAGGAAGATTTTTTTTCTTTTAGTTAAAGCATTACATAGCGATTGAGCAATATTACATTTGACTCAAGAGCATTTGATTTTCTTTACATGAGTCGCTCTTTCTTTTCTTTTCTTTGGGGTAGCTTTTTACTCTTTTGAGTGCATACAAAAATGCTTACCATCCCAAGGAATATTTTGTGCTTTTCTTTCTGGTTTATTTTTGCTTTTGCTTTTTCCTATCCATAGCTTGTCCCAAACTTGTTTAAGCTCAGATGGGCTACTTCTAGATGAAGAATCACTTAGAGTTCCAATTCAACCTAAGACTTCATTCAAGTTTTTGTTTTTCCGTCTACCCAATCCCCCACTATACACGACTCGCTAGTCTCTAAATAAGTCATGCAATCCTACCTCAAAACTTTATTTCCCTAGCGTGTGTAGCACATTGTTTAGTTTACGGGAGTAAACTGAATAGACAAGCAATTAAATTAAAACTAATCAAAGTACAGTTCAAACAAATAAAAGCAACAGTCTAATGCAGAATTAAAATGAGCAGTTCAAGTTCAATACATGGTTCAAAAGTTAAGCAAACAACATAATGATGATAGTTTGATCACTATAGATTAAAATGCATGCACTCCGACCGACCTCCCCATAATTAAACCCCACACTACCCTCAGTGAAGAGATAGGTTAAGGAAAGTAATAATGGTACTCTCTTGAGGCAGCCAATGAAACTTAGTCTGATCTTGAGAGATCTACTTGCTCCACTTCATCAGAGGACGAGGATTCCTCGCCATTTTCAATGTATGCATCCTTTGGGATGGTAGGAGCATGGGCAGGTGGTGTGATCTTGAGTAATGGAGGGGGAATCAAACTCACGAGATAGTGGATTCCTTGAGTGGCCGCCATCAGAACCATGTTGGTGTGGATGACCGCAAAAAAGATGTAGGTGTGAACCATGACCACCTGCCAGTGGTCTTCTATGGTTGGATGATCTGTTTTCAATGTGCTAACTGGAATCTGAACATTAGTAATACGAGGCTCTTTCTTTGATGTAGCCATTTTACCTTTGCCCTTGGATGTGGCAGGTGGTGAGCTGATTGATTCAGTTTTCACCGGAGTGCTCTTGGGTGCAAAACTTTGGTGAGAAATGACTTGGTGGGGGAAGGCCTTAAGGTTTAGGCACATCCGTAAATTGGCTGCGAGTCCTGCCATAACTTGTCCCCAGTTTATTCCTCAGGATGTGACCAATATCAGTGATGAGAGGTATAAGTTGTTCATCAAGTGACAATTTGACAACGACATTCAGGCATAATGTTGTGATGAGGGATGGAAAATGCAGTAACCCAGATTGGGTATCCAAGTTTCAATGATGCTACAAAATATCATTATGTATAACTTTTTCCACGTCAATCATCATCATTGTTTCGATAACATAAATCAAGAGGAGTCGCTTGAGTTTGACGTCGATTGTGTGTGTGGTTGGCATCATGCGAGTACAAACAAACGTATGCCAAATTACTTTAATAGCATTGCAGTCTTTTTTGTGGACACCTAATTCCATAGACCAAGATCCTGTGGACTTCTGCCATTTTATGACTAGGGAGCACAAAAGTTTAGCTACCTCCTTTAAGTTGGGTTCATCCCTAAAGTGGCGAGAGTAGCCATCGTCCTCAATGTCCGGCAGAGCATAGATTTTCATTTATGGCTTCAGAGCTAAACGGGACTACACAACCACACACCTAGACATTGGATCGATTAACCATTGTTACATTGGCGAAAATTCCCATACAAGCTCTAATGAGTAATTCCTTGGACTACTAAGAAATTTAGACCATCCTCGCTCACCAAAACCCAAGCCGGAACTAGCTAAAAATTTTGTCGCCATCCCCCACTCATTGATAACATCCAACATTCCCACTGCAGAATCATAAATGTGTTGTTCCTTATCTCCCTTAAACTTTCCTTGGGGCTCAGTCATAGTTACTCTTGATCTTTTTGGTGCCATTTTACCATTCATAATACTAAATCTTTTTTTTTGTTAAGCCAAAATTGTCTATGAAGAAATAAGAGTTTTATGTACAAAGAGGGAAGAAGAAAATAGAAATGCTAGGATGAAAACAAGAAAATCATATCCTGGAGCTCCAATTTCCTGTACAGCTTGAAAACTGCGATCATCGCCTGCATGACTACCATACGTTCTATAAGGGGTTCAAAACAACATTGATTTAAACTTGTAGATTTTTAGGTTGCCTAAAATTCATTTTTTCATACATGAGTCATAACTTAAGCTTTGCTCATCTCAACCTGCATCTGATGACATACAAGAGTCATAATTGTCAACATATCAATCACTAGGATTGAAACACAACTCATCCTGCTTGCCTGATAGCCAGATTAGTTGGAGGATTGATCTTTGTACCCCATATCTGAGTTGTGAAAGCCAGCTAGGATGAAAGCTAGTATCCAATATGTCCTGTTAAATTTTTTATTTTTGGTAAGCCAAAATTCATTAAAAAAAATAGTTACAGAAAGAGGTTTCAACCGAAGAGCACAATCCGCTCTTGCAACTACAACCACAACCACATATAAGATATAAATAAAACAGTGGTCTCTATTCTCCTCCGCTAACCAGGTCGCTAGTATCTATTATTTTATTGCTTGCCGATGGTCATAGTTGTCAACTTATCATTGCTTGATGGTACACACCTCGCCTATGACTTTTAGAGTACAAGCAGTTGGTGTCTTTACTGTCAACATATCAAGCCATGACTGTATCTATTATTTTATTCTGTATCTATTATTTTATTGCGTATCAAGGGTCGTAGCTGTCAACATATCGCCTATAGCGGTACAAAGCTCACCTGTGACTTTAGTATACGACGATGGGTTGGTACACAGCTCTACCTACGTGCCTGAAAGCATCCGGAGATTGGGAGTGATGTACTCTTTACTTCTTGTGTTGATTGGTTGTGCTGTCGGAGGAGCTGTCTCCATATCTGAGTGGTCATGATATTTAGAAACTTGGTTCATATTTTCTGAGCACCTGTGTACCTGTACCGCACGAGAGCTGAAAGGTAATTGCAAAATTCAAAAGACAAACTTAAAGTCTTTAGTCTCTGTGTGTTTTATGTACTGTCTGCCAATGATCTACCTTATTACCCATTTACCTGCCGTTTGAAGTTTCCAGGTACTGCTGTGCATCTTGATATTTAGCCATAGGTTCCTGAATATTCTTGTCTTACCACAATCTAGCTTTTGTGTCTGTTTGGTTGGGGCCATCTGTTCATGTGCTTCTAGATTAATAAAGCCTGCAGATATCTAGCAAAGACATGAGTAGCATGCTGGTTCGACAGAAAACAAGAATACTCCCCTGCTACAAGATTGTTAGGCATGGTTATAGATCAAGTAATTCAATGATCAAATTCATATACATGCAATCTGCCGTAAATTCCTGTAGTGACTATCTGGCAATTTACTCTTTCTAACCCCTGTGCTCAGCAACATGGACCAATAATTCAGGATATATATGCTGTTAGTCAATGCTACACCAAAGCGCATGTATCAAATTGATGTAAAACACGTCATAGGGTTATGACACCAATCAGACAAGGTATAATGAAATAAAGCAGGATATTTAGCCTTAGTCCATAGCCAAACAGTCCTTTGAATCTGCTGTGTAGTTTCAACAACTGAGGAAGGATGTGCCTGAAAGTGAGTTGCATTCCTATTTTTCCACAGGCACCACATCATTGACAGCCATACTGACTTCCAGATGTCCCCGTTGACCCCTGTTGGTTTGATTATCATGAAGTCCTTGAAGGTTGGAATTTGTTGTTGTGTGGAAGGGCCATTCACCAGCATGTTGCATACTCGTATCCACACCTGCAGGCTAAAGCAACAACTGTGGAATATGTGGGAAATGGATTTAGGTTCGGATTTACAGACAGGACAATAAGTCTCCTAGTCTGCCGAAATGATGTGGCTCTGCTGGAGAATTAATTTAACTGGGATGACGCCTTGCATTATTTTCCTAGCAAAGATTGAAATCTTTCTTGGGGTAATCCTGTTCCAGATCTTAACTAGAGTTTCTGCTTCACCTGGAGCGAAGTTGCTTACCATGCCATTTGTAATTTGCTTGTATATTTCTTTTACAGAGTAGCAGCCATCATTGCTTCCAGCAAATGTATATTTGTCATTTCCAAATGAATCTGGTTCTGTTCCATTAAGGTGAGTCAATAGTTCTGTGAGTTCTGCAGTTTCAAATTCCCTCAAAGGCCTTCTCCATATCAACTGCCAGTGCCATGTGAGGTTGTCCCAGAACCCTATCTCAGCAATAGAACATAGCTGTTGATTTGTTATCCTGTATAGCTTGTGAAATTTTTCTGATAAGGGAGTTGTACCAGTCCACTTTTCCTGCCAGAATCTGATTAAATTCCCATTACCTAAACTGATTTTAATGGAATGAGAAAACCATGGTGACTTAGCAACATCTTGAATAGAATTCAACCAGTGGGACTTGTAGCTCGAGCTTCTTTCTCTGGATCTCATTTCTGTACCTTGAGTAGGTGTAAGGGCTCTGAATTCTCCTAACGGTAGACTTTCACTATGTCTATATTTCGAGCTAATAATGTCAAGGACCAAACTGTTTTCTCCTGAAAGTAGTCTGGCACACCATTTGCCTAGCAAGGCATCATTGAAGTGTCTAAAATTTTTGATTCCCAAGCCACCTGATTCTGAAGGTGCAGTCACCTTTTCCCATGGAACCCAACATACTTTTTTGTGGTCTTTGGTAGATCCCCATAGGAAATTTCTCTACAATTGCTCTAATTTCTTGATAACACAGTTTGGAGCCTTGAAGAAACCAAAGAAATGTGTAGGTAAGGAGGTCAGAACAGAGTTCATTAAATTGATTTTCCCACCTTCTGAAATATATTCTTGCTCCCAAATGTTCAACCATCTGTTGAATTTGTTGAAGATTGGATTCCAAGTATCTTAACTTTTGTGATTTGCACCCAGTGGGATACCGAGATAAGAGAATGGTAGTGATCTAGTTTGACAAGCTAGGTAGGCTGCCATATCTTCCACTAGCATTGGCTTGATGTTGATGCCCACTAGTTTGCTTTTAGAGAAGTTGATGCTTAGTCCAGAGGCTAACTTGAAATTCTGCAGTATTGCCTTTATAGTTAGGATGTTTCTCCAGTCTGCCTAACTAAATACCAGAATATCATCTGCAAATTGTAGATGAGTAAGAGGAACTTTGTCTCTATCAACTGTCCAGCCTTTGAATATCTGGATATTTGCAGCTTTTTGACACAGATTTTGATACAAATTCTAAAGATGGTAGATAATACTGCTTCAGAATCTGTATCAAAACCTGCATTGGGACTATATCCTGACCCAGTAAAGGCAAATGTAGAGCATCAGCAGATAGAAAAAGAGGAAAGCAAGAACTTGAAGAAAGACATGGCATGGTCACCACTTATTCTGAATTGGTGACCCTCAGTGAATGCAGTTTTGGAAGTCTCAGAAACAAATCATGAAACTCTGGAGGAAACTATTATGGAAACCCCAGAACTGGTGCAAGAACAAGTTATAGAACAACCTCTGAAACAAGATGTCATACTTAAGGTAAACTTGGATCACCATCAACCACATGAACTCTCTAACAGGAGTAAAGAACAAAAATGTAGATCAGACTTTGGGATCCGCTATGAGTCCCTACTTACTCAACCAAAACTATTTCCCGACAGCAAATTCCTCACCCCAAAAAGCAACCATAGGGATCAACAACAATCATATGAGGTATTCCAAGAAGCAACTTGAGTGCTAAACTCAGGATCCGATTTTCCACCCCTACAGTTAGAAACAGCAGAAAAAACCCTTAACATCCCCAAGATGATAAAGAAGACAATATTGGCAAAAAAGAAAGGGGAAGGTCCAAAAACCAGATGTCAGAGCAGAAAGGAAGTTGATAAAATCAAAGAACAGACAGTGTTAAATGACTGGGTTAGTACCACGCAGGAACATTCTAAAAAAAACATGATTCATCCCCTGATCTCACAGTCTTGGAACATGAACAAAGGCCGTAAGCAAAAACAATAATGGAAATAGGAGGTGAGTTAGGAGTATCCTATGGCCCTAACCCAGCAGACACGCTGAGCAGACTGATACAAATTAATGGGAGTAACAGAAAATCCCAGAAGGCTGCAACTCCGGAGAGCAGTAAGAAGGGAGATGAAAAACTGTTTTAATGAAGATCCTCACTTACAATGTAAGAGGCTTGGGCAGCCCAGGAAGAAAGAAGAGACTCAAGTACTTAATAGAAACTGAAAGACCTGACTTCATAAGCATCCAAGAGACAAAAATGGAGAATATAGAATACAAACTATGCACTTATCTCTTGAAAGACTCAGATTTGGACTGGGCTTACATAGGATCCTGAGGCAATTCAGGAGGTCTACTTTGTCTCTGGGACAAGAATAAATTCAAGAGAAACTACCTCTTTTACGCGGAAGAAGTGCTAGGAATCAATGGAATATGGAACCAAGATGATACCCTATCCAACATGTTGAACATATATGGCCCCAGAGACTTATCAGCCAAACAAAGTCAATGGGATAGCTTGAGAGACCTTCACTCCAGGAAAGAAGATCAAAAGTGGTGTTTTATGGGCGATTTCAACGCGGTTCTAGAAGCTGGTGAGAGAAAAGGTTCGGCTATCCAACAAAATGAGCAGGAGATGAGAGGATTTAGGAGGATGTTAAATGACATGAACTTACTATATTTGAGAATGGAAAGAAGAAGATTCACATGGTATTTAAACTCACTAGCATCAATGAGTAGGCTTGATAGGTTCTTGTGCAATGGGAAATGGCTCCAACTGGGTATGGACTTGATACAAGTAAAGGTACAAAGAGATGATTCAGACCATTGTCTGGTGAGGCTTGAATCCAGCGCAATTAATTGGTGACCAAAACCACTCAAGGTCCTTGACTGTTGGTTGGATGACAAAACATATGTGGAAATGATTGAAACACTTGGATCACAACAGAAGTGGCAGGCTTTGCCAGTTTTAGACTGAAAATAAAATTGCAGGCCCTCAAAGCTGGTATAAAAACCTGGTCTCACTCTGCCCCAGAGAACCTGGAAGCTAAAAGAAGAGATCTGTTAAATAGATGTCAGGAATCTGAGATGATAGTAGAAAGATCTAACAATGTTCAAACATTTGAAGCAACACAATTAAGCCACCTCCAATTGAGAGAAGAACTGAAACAAATCACTAAGAAGGTGGACAGTGTGGCATGGAAAAATTCAAGAGTAAATTGGTTTTGGTTGGGAGATGTAAACTGCTCATATTTTCACCAACATCTCAAAAGAAAAAGAAGGAAAAACACTATCAATGGAATCTGGGAGGACAACTAGCTGGAAGCACCTGATCTGAAAAAAAATAGCTTCAGACATCATTTCGAACATAGATTTTTAATATATTGGCACAAACCAAAACTCAACAACCTAAATTTCAAAACTCTACCTTCAACAGCTCAAGGTTACCTGATTTCCCCTTTCACAGACAAGGAAATACTCTATGCAATAACAAAATGTGGACAAAGCAAAAGTCCAGGCCCGGATGGATTGGATTTCAAATTCATAAAGAAATTTTTATATCTCATGAAGGAAGACCTATATAAACTATTCAGGGAGTTTTACAGATTTGGAAAGCTGGTCAGAGGAAGCAATGCAACACATATCTTACTGCTGCCAAAAAATGATCCACCGCTTACTTTCAATGACTTCCGGTAATGAGAATGTATGAGCCCAAACACGCCTTACTGATCCTTTAAAGAATATAGGTGACCCAATGACCCGTGCAAGGACAAAAAAGATGAAGGAAGCATTAAACATATTGATGGAAGGCGTGAGGAAGCAAGAGGAAGCCAAACTAGATGTTGGCTAACCATGGATCAACATGATCGAGTTGGTAGAGGCTGAGAATGTTGGGCCCTTTTTCTTTAAATGCTATTAAATAAAATAGGATTAAATTTGGGCCATTTTTAATTAAAAGCTATTAAACAAAATAGGATTAAATTTGGGCCCTTTTTCTTTAACTAATGTTGGGCTAGTTTTTCCATTTTTTTGGGCTTTTAATTTAGGATTTTCCTTATAGACTTATTTACCCTTTTGTAAGCCTATTTAAAGGCAACTTTCTCATTCTTGAGAACGGACGGTTGATGAATGAAAATTACAAGCTTGAGAGGGATCTCTTGCTTCTTCAATTCCTATTCTAAAGAGAACTATGTTGCATGCCCCTTAGGGTTCTTGTAAAGGTTTATCCTTTGATACTCGTATTTATCATTGGGTAGATCCTCCAGTAGGCGTTCAATTAATCCGCTGGTTTACATTCGTTTCTAGCGTAGTAGTTGGGTAGGGGTTGATGTTCCATATTTAATTGGGTTTCTACTGCTTAATACATTTCTTCTATCTCCGTTTTTTTCCATTATATATTCTGAATTTTTATCTGATTTCAGTTTCTTCACTTTGATAATCGTGTTATTCATTTGTCTCTTATACAAGAATAAGTTTCCGATTTCACGCTTTTATTCTGTGAGCAAAGATTCACATCAGTCAGAGTTGGAGCCCACAAGGTTATAGGTGCGTGCTTCATCTTCATCCTCCATATCGTTTGCATTATAATCCACATCCTCATTTCCATACAACGATGGCATAGGAAACTTGAAGGGTGGTGGCAACAGGCTCACAGTATATTGGATCCCTTTGATGGCGGACGTCTGGATAATGTTGGTGCGGAGCGCTAGAACACAGCAGTAAGTGTGGTCCACGAAGGAGTCCCATTGTGCTACAATTGTTTTTGTTGGAGGTACTAGCTTGGGATAGGATACCTGCATAGGCAGAGGTTGTATTATGCATTTACCTTTCCCCACGGTCTTTGGAAGGCAAGATGATCCAGGCTTGCCCTTGATCTTGATCTTGATTCTCTTAGAGTATGCCCCCAACATATTGATGAGTGTTGGTCCTATATCAAAGGCTGGGGACAACAGTTTCATGTCAAATGCTAGGGCTACGCCAGCCTTCAAACAGAGGGTTGTGATAAGTGAGGGAAAGTGCAGCAAACTGGGCCTCTTGTCCAGCGAGGCACGCTTTCCATGATATCCTTGTAGATTGCCTTGCATACATCAATGTTGTGTCCAGTCTCAATCGCGTAGATCAACTACAACCTCTTCATCTTGATATCAACAGTGTGTGTTGAAGGCATCATCCAAGTGCAGAAAAAGAAATGCCACATGCTTACACTTGAGTGGTAGACAACATTGTTCACTTCTAGTTTGATAGGTCTTGGGCTAGTGGACATTTTCCAAGTCATGCTCGGAGCACATAACATGTGGGATACATGACAAGGATAAGGATATCCTTCATTGAATTTTGAAAATTCATCCTCAGATAGGTTGATGAGATTGTACACCGCATCAATGTCGGTGGGACTGAAGGGCACCAGACAGACTCTCACATATACCTTTTCATCTTGCATCATACCCAGATGTGCATAAAACTCCCAAACTAGATTTAATGAATATTCCCCCAATGTACGAAGAAATTGTGTCTAGTACCTATCCTTAACCGCCTTCATGATACTAGACATAGTTTCAAATGCAAAACCTCAACCTTTAATTACTTCCTATACCTCCACAGTAGAATCAAAGAACTCCTTAGCCTGATGATGCACAAATTTCTCAGTTTACATAACCTTAGTTACTCTAGCCTTCTTTGGTGCCATAGTTTACTCTAAATCTGAACTTTGCTATAGAGACTAACTATAAATAGTGTAGAGACAACCAAACTTACTCGAGAACTCGAGAGTAGGTTATCAGTACATGTGCCACAAAATGATGACCAACGAATTGTGTTGGTAACCGAACTGGAAGGAACGACATTAGACTTTTCAAATTTTTCTGCAAGTTTTCTAGATCTAGGGTTTGGCAAGTGAATGGGAGTCGAGTTGCAAGATTGAGCGAGAGAATTTCTGACTAAAATAGCTTGGTGTAATTGGGTTAGAATTTTGGTAACCGTAGTATTTATGGGCCAAAATCTAAGATTAAATGTTTTTAATTAGTAGATCATTTTTAGTTAGACATAATCCAATTTTTTTGGCGTCATGGGCTGTAACGGCTGTTTTAGGCAATTTTTCTTTGGAGATAATGGTGGCCCATTGATGGCTGGTTTCTCCAGTGTCGTGGCTGGAAAACTGCCTCAAAAGTATCCTAAGATGTACTACATGAGCTAAGGGGTAGCAAGTGGAGAGATCAGGGTCGAATCCACAGAGAAAAGTAGTGAAATATGCACTGCACTGGTCCTATTTTTTGTTGCTGTCAAAACTCAAAACTGAGAGGGTGGGGTGGGGTTGATCAATAAAATACAGAAACTATAACTAACAAACTAAGGATGAAATATGAAGGAAAGAACACACTTCTGCTGACCTTAAGTCCATGAGATCATGCCATAAAACAACTTGGATCATAGGTGCACTTATCTTGTTTTTCAATGATACT
>JAOWBN010216499.1:0-13529 GCA_028565015.1 Pinguicula moranensis
ATCTACTGATCTACTCTGTACATCATGAGAGTGAAGAAGAAAAACAGAGCAAAGGACTTCTTGCCCACTCGGTGAATGAAATACCATGGTGATGAAGGGAGTCTGCTCAAATCCAGCTCCATGATAGGAATTTAATTCCGTCTAGAATTGTTGCTGATGAAGATTGTTGATCGAATCTTATGGCGTTCCTCTCCGCCCATAAGGACCAGATAACCGCCTGCCAAATCGCTCTTCATACCTCCTTTCCCCGCGAGTTAGTAAGGTAGTGCATATGCTGTTCGAAATGGGACTGCACATCAGGCTAGGAGAGGTAAGTAATTCCAAGCCAATCATATACTTCTACCCACATATTGTGTGCGTTGGAGCATCCAATAAATAAGTGGTGAGCAGATTCAATCATACTCCCACACATCACACATGCTTGCTACGTTGTCCCCAATTGTACTCCTCTGCTCAAGAGATTATCTACCATAGGGGCTCGGTTTAGAAATTTCCTCCATATGAATAATTGAACTCTTGTAGGACTTACATTGCACCATGCCTGGGCCGGGAAAGAGTACTCTGTCGAGGACCTGGAAAACTCTTCCTTCACAACCGCATAAGCCGTGGAAACAGAAAAGTTGCATGAAGATTCAGCAGACCTAAACCAAAATTCATAGCCTAATTGAGTAGGATTGATGGTTTGCAGTTGAAGAAGCAGTGCTGATAGTTCTTCGTTCTCACGGTTGCGCAAGTGCCTCCTAAATATAAGGTTCCAGTGACGTCTCCCTTGGTTAGAGTTGGACAAATCATGTACCACTGCATTCTGCTGAGAGCTCACCTTGAACAGCCTCGGATAACTTAGTGCGAAACAACCGTCCCCTGACCAATTGTACTTTCAGAATGTTGATTTGTCTCCATTCCTGAGCTCCAATTTAGTTCTGCAATTAAGAATTTCAAAAGTTGACAGTTTCAGATATCAAGCCAAAGACAAGAGACATTATCAGGCATTGTAATAAGATTCCAGCAACTTAAGTGATCATGTTGCTGAAAATATTTAGATTTGATTATCCGGCTCCATAGACTTCCAGATTCCGTACGCAACCGCCATACCATTTGGCCAATAAGGCCTTGTTCATACAACTTAGCTCATGTATCCCCAATCCTCCGACCTTGTAATCGTCGCACAGAGATTCCCAGCTTACCCAATGTATTGGGCGATTTTGATCGTTACTCTGCTTCCATAGAAATTTACTCAGTTTGGATTCAATCTCCCTGATCACTCCTTTAGGAGCTGCAAAGAGAGAAAAATAATAAAGAGTAAGGCTTGTTAAGACTGATTTTATCAGAGTAAGTCTCCCTGCCATCGAAAGCTGCTTGTTCTCCTAGCTTTGAATTCTCTTGGTGACTGCCTCTGAAACCGGGGCCCAAAATGACAATCTTCTTGGATTTCCACCAATTGGCATACCCAGATATGTAAATGGAAGCAAAGCTACTTGACAGTGTATGGAAGCTAAGCTACTTGACAGTGTATGGAAGCTGCAAGATCAGCCAACCTTCCAGTTTGCAGATGAAGGCCAATCATTCTACTCTTCATGAAATTCACTGTAAGGCCAGATACTAATTCAAATGCGCGGAGGATACCTTTCATGGTGAACACGTTCCTTCTGGTCCCAGTACCGAAAAGTAATAGATCGTTCGCGTATTGAAGGTGCCAAATCTTCACTTCAGCAACTTTAACTCCGGTTAAAAACCTTAACTCAACTGCTTCTTTGATGATTAAGTTAAGACCTTCAACAACGATTAAAAATAGGAAGGGAGAAAGTGGATCTCCTTGTCGTAATCATCTTCTTAATTTGAATTCACCCGAGCTACTTCCATTAACTAAAACAGCTACATGAGCTGAGGTGATGCACTCCATAATCCATGTAATCCAGATATGACTAAATCCCTTTTTTTTCATCATTGAGTTTAAGAACTCCACTCAACCATGTCAAAGGCTTTGTTGAAATACACTTTAAGGAGTATAGTGGCCTTTCTTGATCTCTTGACAGAATGTATTGCCTCATTCGCAGCAAGAATACCATCTAGAATTTGCCTTCCTCTAATAAAAGCAGTTTGACTTGGAGAAATCAACTTGTTCATCACTTTTTTGAGGCGGTTGGCCAGCAATTTTGATAGAGTCTTGTAGCCGCATCCCACCAATGAAATAGGCCTGTAATGGTCTAGTTGGGTTGGATTCGAGATCTTTGGGACCAGGGTTATGAATGTAGAATTCATAGCCTTAGATAATTTTCCGAATCTGTAAAAGTCCCAGATGAAGCTTATGAAATCATGTTTGATTGTATCCCAGTGCTTATGTATGAAGTTGAAGTTAAACCCGCCCGGACCGGGGCATTTTGTGGAGGAACAACTCCAGACTGCAGTTTTGATTTCATCATCAGAGAATGGAGATAAGAGCATTCTGTTATCCTCGAGAGAAAGAGTAGTTTCTGCCGGAAGAGCAAGTATTGGCCTGGACCAATTTTCTGTAGAGAATTGATTAGCAAAATGATTTCTGATTCCGGACTTGACCACTTCCACCTCGTCAGACTATACCCCAGCAAAATGCATTACAGCTATAATATTTCTACGAAGATTAGTCTTGACTTTAGAGTGGAAGAACCTTGAATTATTATCACCTTCTTTGATCCATTTCACTCTTGTGCTCTTTCAACTTGAGAGCCTGCTGTAATTGGAGCCACATAATAGATCTCTGTGCACAATCTTGCTCTGAAACTACCCCACTCTCCAGTTTTGAGTCTAGTAAGGAAAGTTGATGCTGGATACCATCAGGTCGGCGATCAATATGGCCGA
The DNA here is from genome assembly GCA_028565015.1 of Pinguicula moranensis. Taxonomy (NCBI): domain Eukaryota; kingdom Viridiplantae; phylum Streptophyta; class Magnoliopsida; order Lamiales; family Lentibulariaceae; genus Pinguicula; species Pinguicula moranensis. Next base: position 2,836 of record JAOWBN010216499.1, read on the forward strand.
ATTCCTTTTTGTTCCATAAGTTGAGGCTCAAACGCAACAACTTTAGTTTCTCTGTCAGTATAAAACTGTTGTGTCCCACTACATTGAAGGACAACCAAGATGCTCGGACTATGCTTGTAAAGTTATGATGATTCTCCCAACAGTTTAGATATCGGATTGCTTTAGGCCCCCAGTTCTTCACTTCGGATTGTAACAAGATAGGGCGATGATATGATAAAACTCTGTCTAGGCCAATCTGAGTTAATCCTTGCCACTGATAAATCCAGCTCTCGGATAGAAGAAATCTATCTAATCTGCTAATGCATTCTCCCCCCTTGATATACATGTAAATCTAGTTCGTGTCAAAGGGAGATTCACTAGATTAGTGCCAATAATAAACTCATTGAATTCAGACATTTCTGAAAGAGACAGGGGTGCTCTGCTTATTCTTTCATCTGGCAGCCGAATTGCGTTGAAGTCGCCTGTGAGACACCAGCTAGCTTTGGGATTTTGAGAGAGTGCCGTAGATAACTTGTGCCAAAGAGTTCTCTTACTTCTTAGATCCCCAAGAGAGTAAATATTTACAATGTTGATAGGGATAGATTCAATCCTCCATAGCCCTGAAATGCCAAGAAGCCCTATAGTCGACCACTTATTCGTGATTTGGAAAATAGATTTGTTCCAAATCGTAAGGATGCCCCCGGAGGTGCCATTTGTTTCGTTGAATCTCCAATCAAATTCACAGTGAGGCCATAGATGATTGCAGAAAGACCTGTGTATGAAAGCTAGTTTAGTCTCTTGTATGCAGATTAGATCAACCTGGTGTTTCCTGATGAGATTTCGGATTTCTGACTTCTTCAGCGGAGAGCCCAACCCTCGGATATTGTAGGACAAGATTCGCATTATATATTTATTACTTGGCATTATTTTGAACATTGTTACAATGAGCATGAAGATATCGTTTTTTTGAAGACAGAAACAAGATTTAATAGGTGGCGTGCGAAGGAGTATACCCTAGTATGGAGGTTGGTCGACTGGAGGGTGAAAATCCTGTCACAATTCAAATATGCTTTTCTTGGAAAATGGGCGTACAAGCAATTGTGTGGATGAGCCAATGGTGGGATCAGGGGCCATGGTTCCCACAGGATTTCAAAAAAAAAAATTATACATGAATTTTTTATTATTATTATAGTTTAGTCTCGTCATATTCAAAATACAATTGTTTAGATTTATTGAATAAGTTTCATTTTGATTAGTTGGCCAAATGCATTTAATTTTAAATGAGACCACATTTGGATCCCTTTTGTTGTCTATTTCCTTTTTTAAAACTATTTAGATATTATGCTATCAAATATGGGCCTGAAATTTAAAAGGTTTGTAGGCCTAGACATAACAAGTCAAATGGACCCAGAATTAGTAAATTGAATTTCTACTCGATTTTTTATTAAAAAATAAAATAATACAAAAATCTAAAATAATAACTAAATAAATAAATAATGGATGAGCCCAATTTATGGATGTTCTAGCACTTAGATAATCATTACATGTATGAAGAGAATTCATGAAACACGCCAATAGGGATCAAACCTGTAATTTCTAAATTAAATTCTTGCACTCTTATAAACAAATCTACATTAAACTTATACAATAATGCAAAAAATAAAATAGTTTGAATATTTTAGTGGAACCAAACTGCAAAAATAAATTCTTTTACATGTATAGCAATTTGTATTAAAGTGAAGAGTGATAACCATTGTACCATGGAATATTTATTGCTATTTATTAATTCTAATAGATATTCTTCTTATATTTTTTTCAAACAATTTTTAATATGTTTTTTTTTATATTTGTTTAATATAATTATTTTTTATTAAAAATTTTGAACTATCAAAAAAATAAATTAAAAACCTTTTTTTTCTCTAAACATTCATTTGTCAAATCTGACCCTATTATGCTCAAATTCGAAAAAAAATCAAACGTATGCGACAAATTTTTATTAAATAATATCTTTAAGTGGTTTTCATAAATTTGCAAGATTTTTTTTATATCTATTGCTTAAACCAGATTTTTTTTTTGGGAATTTCGTGCAAGTTAAATTGATCCGACCTGATCCACTCTACTTAAACCCGAAAAATTTTGGCCCCCTCCACTTTTTTTCATGGCTCTGCCGCTGGATCTAATGAAATGTGGATACAAGTATTGAAAACCAAATATGGATCATATTCATTATAGAAATCTTCAACAAATTCAACGGGAATCTCTGATAAGACCTCTTTCAGTGACAAGTTCTTTCATATTTTCCAGAGAATTTTGTATGTCTTCGCAGAGCTCATAAGGATTTGGAATAAATGTTTCAGCAACAGCCAAACAAATGACAACCTTCTTGGCATAGGTCTGGAAATGTATGGTCAATGCCTGAAAAAAAATGATAATGAGATATGAAAAGACTAAAATAAATTGAGCACATTCGACTTACTTGAGGCGATCCATTGATTGTTGGGGCTATGTAATTCAACGGATGGCCAAATAGAATGATCTCCTCCAGTGGCCCAAACAAATTCGAGACCATTGTCGTCGTATTTTTGAAGTAACTATGAATCATTCAGCTGCAATCTGTTTAGCTCTTGATAAATTATTCATGAAAAATGGACTTCTTATGGTGTCAAATATGTCAAAACACCCACCAATATTCAGTAGAACTTGATAGTACCCTATCAGGTGTGTTAATAATAAAACAAAAAAATAATAATTACCTTACTTCCGAAAACCTTGGCAATCAGGTTTAGGAAAAAATACTGAATTTTGGGTTGCCATGAGATTTTTCTCTTATCCATGATGCCCTTAACTTGTCTTACATAAGTTAAAGAATCATGGAACATCATTAGTGGGATGTACGAAATTCCAACCATGTTTCCCCACTTGACGTTCTCTATTTTCTCCCCTGAATCAAGCACTTCGGGCAACTCCTGCATATGCAAAATTCACCAAGTTTTATAAATCCTAGTTGTAAAAATATAAAAAAAAAAAGGTTCTTAATTTTTTTATTATATATATTTAACATGACGACTGTTAAATATATTTAATTTTGATTGGACAATCACGCACGTTTTCATAATTCATCAAAAAATATTTAGGGGGAATAATTTTGCCCTACATTTACACTTAAAAGTTTTCATATATTTTTTGATAAAAAAATATTTTTTTTCTAAACTGGGGGTCACCTCCGGCTCGGTCCTTTAGTACATCGAATCAGAGATAGCTAACATGACGACCCTGTGGACTGTGGAGGGAGGAGAGGACAACTTGAATTAGCGTTAGAAGATGGTGAATGGTTTGTGATGAAAAAAAGTCTTCGGACAGGGATATCAGTATATTTATGCCCTGTTTTGCGCAGGCTTCTTAAAATTATAATCCAATTATAAGCACTTTTTTTCAAAAAATAACTCTTCATTTTTTCAAAAAATAACTCTTCATTTTTTCAAAAAATAACTCTTCATTTTTTCAAAAAAAGTTCTTATAATCCAATTATAAGCATAAGAGGGTCTGCGCAAAACACCCCCATAGATTCGTACTTTTTGCGAAATTATTTATAGTCGTAATTTTTTGATTGATAATATTATGAACTGAAATCGAGAGCTATTAAAATTCCCATATATTTCACGTATTTAAATATTTCATTCGAAGATGATGAGGCAGCAATTCGAAAGAATTTGTTCTGGGCTCTCAACACATAAGAATTCTATATATTTCGTGTGTTGAAATAGGCAAGGGCGGACGCAGGGGGCTGGGGGTACTGGTTTTATTAGTGTAAATCTATTTTGAGAATTATTTATATAAAAAAATTAAATAGTATAAATAAATTAGCTAGTTTAAACAAATTAGGTGACTTTTATTTTTTTTATTATCATTATTTGAATTAATAAAATTATTATTTTTCATAACTATTGAGCAAATAAATTATTTTTTCGCCCCCCAAAAATATATACTGCTCCTCTAAAAAAAATTATTTATGTTTCTTAAATATTTTTATAACCCCTCTAAAAAAGAAATTTTTTGACCCCCCTAAAAAAATTGTCGGCGTCCGCCCTTGAAAATAGGTACACAACAACGCAACTTATTTATAGGATCTTTGTCACTATTTATTTGACGAATGAGGAGGGATAATGTGAAATGAAGAAAAATTGTTCGAAACGTTTTATTTATTTTTCTCGACCCATTAATTATGAGCATTGATCTCCCTTACCAACTCTACCCATGGATATTTTTGCATCCTATCGATGCGCCTGTGTCCCAACGGCATCAGCTCCAGACACACATGGTTAGCCTAGTGAGGTTTGGGGTTCGAATCTGTCTGGGTACATTTCTAACATTGACACATCTGGATTAGTCGGAAGGCTCAGTGGGCCCGAAGGATACCGAAGTGGGTAGTGGAGCAGCGGTCGGGGATCCGTTATAGCAACGGGCCCGATAGATCCGTGGATTTGAAAGAAGCTGCTGCTGTGGCCCCCATTACCTACCAAAAAAAGGATATTTTTGCATCCCGATCCTCTCGAAGTTGTTGGATATAATTTGTAAACTTGCAGGTTGAATTCACTAACTACTCTACTAATCCATTCCAGTCCAAATGCTTGACCACTAAGCTCAGTGGTAATTGCCGACCAAACATATATTTTCAAAATTGACTACATACATAATTTCGAGTTGAATACCATTTTGACTGAGTATACTTATAACTTAAATGGAACAAATCAGAACTATAAATCTGCACAAATAATGGGACAAATCAATCAGTATGAGGTCTGGTTTATGTTTAGGTCTTGGTCCGAGCTATTATTGCCAACAAGTAAATGATCTTAGTCTCTCAAGCATGTGTATTGTATCCATAGTGATTTTCTCATTTTACTTCTTATTTTCATCCCACTTCTCCTTTTAATTATATATTTTTTGAGTGTTTGGTAAAATTATGAAAAAAATTAAAAAAGTTATTTACGAAATTGCCAATAAAAGTAGAAGTAGAAAAAAAGTAGTCTCTTACTTACTTCTAAAAAAAGAGTTTTGACTGGAAAAAAAAATGAAGAAGGAGAAGGAGAATTAGAATTTTAAAACACTATTTTTTGAAATAATCTGAAAAAAAAATGAGAAAAATAATCTAAAAAAAGTGGTACAAAACAAGCTAATCCCATCGCAGGGATAGAGATGGTTATCTATTGTCGGTGATGGTGGTAATCTGCCATTACCGCCACCGACCACCGATAATGATCCATGGCAGATGCATTTTTGTATTCCGATAAGAAGTCAGTGGCAGTGACGGATTTAGTGGTTGAAATCAGCAACCATCACCTACATGGCTACATCCGAAAAAAAATTAATTATTTTTTTAAAAAATAAATAAAATGCGATAATGAATTATTAATTATTAAGAATATTTTTTTTAAAATTATCGATGATCAACGGATGTCTTTTCGTCCATCACGCCCCTCTCCTCCATCACCGCCCTGCATAAAGTTCAAACTCAGGTAAACGACCGAGACCTTCTGAGTTACGTTTTCATGAAATCAAACTTGCATTAAATGGAGAGTAATTAGGGTTGACAGGTGATAAAATTGCATGCATGGCATCTACGAGATCAATCCATCAATAATTCAATCTCTAGACCTAGATCTTGTATTAAATCCTTATCCACCCATCAACCTAACATTTCCTGAAACTTACACATCTCAGATCGAACGAGTTCAGGAAGATCATTTGTCAACTTTCACACAAGAAAAACTTTTGGGTAATAACATTAATAACTTCACTCGTCCAATGACTTCACACAAGAAAAAATTCTATTGTACTATGATTCGATGGAGTTGGAAATAGGGGTGGCTAAACAGAAATTTGGTCCGAGTAATGACCGTATCCGGACCCATCCTAAAAATAAACAGGACCAGAAATTTGATCATGTTCCCACCTCGCATACACAAATTGCTACAATATTCGGGAATTCCGGTGATGGGACGAGTCGGATTTCAGGAATTCCTGCATGCTCGAATTCCTATTCATCAATTAGATCTGACTAAACGGGAATTCCGTTCGGGTAATGCCATGCCCGGACCATCCCAAAAATAAACAAGATCAAAAATATGGTTTCGTTTCCGCCCGCATGCCTGAATTTTTGCAATATTGACATATTCGGGTCTGTTTAGCCAACCCTAGTTGGAAGATCCAATTATCGGTGAACAAATAAAATCTAGTTGCCCCAGAATCAGGTAGTTCCCCTCAAATAGCTTGATGGGATGGGACAATTGTGAACCTTTCGAGTTAAGAAAGACCTGGTCACTTTGCAAGATTCTGCCTATTTATACTAGAGGAAGAATATGCACGTTTATTTAAGAGCGAGCTTCTGAGTAACCCCATTCATTATCTTCCCTTCCTTTCCTCTGAGAGAAACACCAAGCCTCCATTGTTGCTCTGCACCATTTCAACAAAATGAGTTCTGATATTTCTTTCTTCATGGCTGTGATCTGTTCTATGATGTCTTTGTTGTTGTTGTTGTTGATGAAGCGCAAAGGAGGTGATAGAAACAAACTTCCGCTTCCTCCAGGCCCGAAAAAGCTCCCAATATTAGGAAACCTCCATCAGCTCGGGAAGTTACCTCACAGATCCCTGCAGTGTCTGTCGAAGATATACGGTGATCTCATGTTCTTGCAATTCGGATCCGTGCCAACATTGGTCATCTCTTCTCCTGACATGGCACGAGAAATCTTCAAAACGAGTGATCACGTTATCTCAGGCAGACCCCCTCTGTATGCAGCCAAGAAGCTGAGTTACAATCTCTCAGACGTTTCTTTTGCTCCTTATGGCGATCAGTGGAGGGCTGCGAGGAAGATCATGATGATGGAGCTGATGACGGCCAAGAGGGTCCAATCTTTCAGGCGTATACGTGTCGAAGAGGTCGATAGCATGGTGGATCAGATAACCGGTGCAACGAGTAGCCCTGTAGACATCAGTGCTTTAGTACTTTCATTGTCGAATGAAGTGATTCTTCGGGCGGCTTTTGGTGGCGTAGGGGGCGGCAAACAGGAACGGAACAAGTTCGGTGAGATTATCCGCGAATCTGAGAAGCTTCTGGGTGAATTTAATGTGGCTGATTACTTTCCAGGAATGGCTTGGCTGAACAAGTTTAATGGCCTGGACAAAAGGCTACAGCAGAATTTTCTGGACATGGGGAGATTTTTGGACAGAGTGATAGAAGAACATATGGACACAATGTTCACGAAGACAGATCAGGATAAGGATATCGTTGATGTGCTTTTGCAGCTTCAAAGGGATCCACATCGAACGACATCTCTAGGAAACAACCACATCAAGGGTGTTCTCGCAGTATGTTTCTATCCTTTCCTCTGTCTCAAAACTATTTCTAGCAAGAAGCTCATGAATTGAATGAAATTAACCTTTATAAGCTGTAAGTGGATCCAAGTTAACCAGAATCTAGGGGTAGAAAACGGTAACAACGGTAGCAGAATGACCGTGTCCGCTACCTTGATGGAGGTGACGGATCCGTTACTGTTACTGTTATCACTGTCGTTATTCCGCTACCTTAGCGATAATGGTAACAAAATAGCGATAGCGAAAATTCGCTACTTAAAAATGGCTATAATCGTTAACGTTTCCACCATCATCGTCTTTACCTATAGCGACAACGATAATGGTAACAAGAACGGATCGCTATCCGTTATCCATCCCTACCAACAGAGACTATAGATAGTGTGTGTTTATTCAGTCGTGAATTTCATCAAACACTTCTCATGCATGTTTCATGATGATGAAAATTGAAATTCTTCATCTACTGACCTCAAAATTTTCTAACTCCACAGGATATATTTGTGGGTGGAAGTGAATCTTCAGCAGCAGCCATAATCTGGACAATGGCGGAACTAATCAGGAACCCGGAAGTAAAAAAGTTAGCGCAAGAAGAAGTGCGAAACGTTGCTGCAGGTAAAGGAAAAATTGAAGAAACTGATCTCCCAAAGCTCACGTACCTACATATCGTCATAAAAGAATCACTCAGACTCCATCCCCCGGCCCCTCTACTGATCCCCAGAGAAACCACAGAGAAGTTCACCATCAGCGACAAGTACGAAATCCCGGCTAAAACAAGAGTCTACTTCAACGCAGCAGCCATTGCAAGGGATCCCAAGCACTGGGAGGAGCCGGAAAAGTTCTGGCCGGAGAGATTCTTGAACAAACCGGTTGATTATAGAGGCCACCATTTCGAGCTGCTGCCGTTCGGTTCCGGCAGGAGGGGATGCCCAGGGATCAACTTCGCGATGCCGCTGGTGGAGTTGGCGCTTGCGCATCTTCTGTGCTATTTCGATTGGGAGCTTCCGACTGGAATCTCTGCTGAGGATGTTGATATGGAAGAAGCACTAGGGATTACTATGCATAAGAAAACTCCTCTGGTTTTAGTTGCTTCGCCTGCTAACTGTTAGGAAAATGATGTAGATAAGCATTTGAATAATGTTCTTTTGTTTGATTCCAAAAATTACGGCAATTTATTCGAGAATATATTGGGTACTTATGTTGTCGTTGTATTGATTTTTTCATGATATATTGAGTGGGAATGTCCAATGCGCATACAGGTAGAGGCCAGGGGTGCCCTGCCCCCTGGGCCATCCCTTAGGGGTGCCCAGCCCCCTCTCTGTAAAATAAATAAATAAATAAATAAATTGTTTTACACACCTATAATTTTGGCCTAAATTCATCCTTGGATGTTTTGGAGGATAGCTTTATTAGGATCTAACAACAGACCGTACAATGAAAAATAATTGCAAAAAATGAAAAATAATTGTATTTCTATGCATCAATTCTAATAAGGTTAGAATTTCTCATAAACTAATTAAAAAGATATAACTGCTCCTCCACTAATAAACAGTACGATTTGGGTCGTGAGGAGGCGGCCGCCCCCAAAAATTCGGCAATAATAGGGTCTTGATCTCCCTAGGCTCATTGCATCAACAAGCTTTGTGTGAACATTTCCTGCTATATCTTTGTGCAGGCAAAAAGATGCATCAGCTGGCTTGCAGGAGGAATTAACTCTGCTTCACCATAGTAATTGCAATACTACCTTTGCATGAATTTCCCCAATACATCTCCTATTCGAAACCTTCCACTTTATAAACTGTCGAGATGAGTAGAACAAGATACAATTTCCCCATGGCCCCAAAGAGCTTTCTCTTCCTCTACCAAGCGTTGTCCATTGCTTTCTGCCTGCTTCTTCAGCACGGCCATTGCGCCAGAGTGGAACACACTGGTAGAGGCAGAGGCCAATGGCAACTTCTTCTGAAAAACACTGGTGTGGTAGCAGCGCATATGGCCTTAACTCACCATAACACTGTTGTAATGTTCGACCAGACAGGTGCAGGCCCATCCAGATACAGATTTCGTGGCCACAAATGTAGCTCCGCGGCAAATGAGTTGGAAGATTCATCGTGTTATGCTCACTCAGTTGAGTATATTGTAGGGAGGAACACAATAAGGCCTCTTCACATTGAGACGGATACATGGTCCTCTTCTGGTTCAATGTTAAGCAACGGAACACTGATTCAGACAGGTGGTTTTGGTGCTGGTTCAAGGAGAATACGTTACTATGAGTGTAGAAGAGGTCATTGTGATTGGAGACAAGGGAAGAAACTCTTGGCAGCTGATAGATGGTACGCTTCTAACCTGAGACTCCCGGAGAATGATGATAGGATCATTGTTGTTGGAGGGAGAGATGTGTTCTCATATGAGTTTGTTCCAAAAAGATCACCACAGGAGACATCTTATGATCTCCCTTTCTTGCACAAGACTTACATGAAGAATGAACAAGGGAGTAATCTGTACCCCATCATCCACCTCTCTTCTGATGGTAATATCTTCATGTTCGCCAACCGGGACTCCATCCTTTTCAACTACAAACGAAACAGAGTAGTGAAAACTTTTCCAAGAATTCCGGGTAAAGGATCAAGAAGCTATCCAAGCTCTGGATCCTCAGTGATTCTACCTCTGCACCACAAGAAGGATTTCAAGAAAGTTGAAGTCTTGATCTGTGGAGGGGCAGCTGCTGGAGCATTTTCGTCTGCCCAACAAGGTAGGCATTTGAGGGGCATGAGAACCTGTGGGAGAATGGTGATCACAGGACACAACCACAAATGGAAAATGGAGAAAATGCCAGGACCAAGACTAATGAATGACATGATCATTCTCCCTACTGGCAATGTTCTCATCATAAACGGTGCGAAAGCCGGTTGTGCTGGATGGAACTATGCTTCTAATCCTTCCTTCGAGCCATACCTCTACAAGCCAAAGAAACAAATTGGGAAACGATTTCTCACCCTCAAGCCCACCAACATTGCAAGACTTCATCACTCATCAGCTCTTCTTTTACCAGATGGAAGAGTTCTTGTGGCTGGTAGCAATCCAAACAACAATTACACATTCAGGAACGTGTCTCACCCTACAGAGCTTCGTTTGCAGGCCTTCATCCCTGCACACATGGGGAAGGCATTTGATCACAGAAGGCCTAAGAATGTGTCAATATATACCAATACAAATGATGAAGTTGTGGGTTATGGCAGAAATTTCACAGTTAAGTTTGTGGTGGAGAAGGTGAAAAAAACGTTCAAGAATGAAGTGATTGTTACTGCATATGCACCTCCATTTAACACTCATTCAATCTCCATGAACCAGAG
>JAOWBN010216510.1:0-13528 GCA_028565015.1 Pinguicula moranensis
AAGTAACCGAATGTCCCTTGCATTCTTGCAGGAGAACTCGAACAGCTGAGGATTGCACCATCATTTTGTAAATGTTTGGCCATGCCGTGCCGAGATCAGTAATCTGCACACCCCAGATCATACTCAGATGAAAGAACCTAGAACAGTTGTGTGACTTGGGTCTAGATCTTTTTTACCTTTGCTTTCCATTTTTCATCTAGAAGAATGTTCGTGGATTTGACGTCTCTGTGCAAAATTCTCGGAGCAGCAGCTTCATGGAGATATTCCAAACCACGTGCAGCTCCAGGAGCTACTGCAATTCGAGTATTCCAGTCCAACAGTTTACCTGATTCCCCATCCAAACATTCTCTTAGATTGCCATTGGGACTATATTCAAACACGAGTAGCCTCTCAGCGTGCTTTCCTTGGTTTTCTAAGCAGTAGCCAAGCAGGGAAACCACATGACAGTGATGAAGTTTTGATATCAGCTCTATCTGAACACATGGAAAAGTGACACACATATTGTAAGTCTCTGGTCAACCATCAACTATCCTAATACAGATAGTAGAGAGTGGATTTGAGAAGTAAACTGTAATGCAAAATGATGTTCTCACTTGCTACATGTTTTAGTAGATTTCATACAAATTCTTTAAACAGCAGTCGAATTTGAGTTGGTACCTCGGTAAAGAAAACATGTTCTGCATCTGGTCCAGCTTGAGTTTTCATTTTCTTGATTGCAACTGTTGTACCGTCTCTAAGATAACCACGGTAGACATGGCTGCTTCCTCCAACCCCAATCAAGTTAGCATCAGAGAATCTTTTCGTCACATTTTCCAGTTCGGAATATGGAAACTGGATAAGTGTTCCATGTATTGCTCCAGTTCTGCGTCCGAATAGGAAGGAAGCCATAGGAATGCATCCTTTGCACGGTAAAGAAAAGGTTAGCAATGCCAAAACTCAGCAGAAAGCATACTTCAGTTGGACTGTGTTTACCTATGAAAGGCTTGACAGAAGTATCTATATATAGTTTGGATATCGTCGCAGAGGAACCCATTGGGCTCATTGAGTTAGTAGCACATGCAATGGTGTTCTTATCCTTTTTGCTGAGATAGCAGAGCAGTAAAGCAGCGAATGCAAGAGCAATGATGGCTACACATATTACAAGAGCTATCACAGCAGTTTTGATGGAAATCTGCTTCTTCGGAGTCTCTAACTCGGGTGAAGTCCCTACGGAGAAGCCACAACTAAGTTCAAAAACAGGTGAGAGTTGGAAATTTTTCCAAGAAATAGCTTTCTAGTTCTGCATTATAAGAAGAGAGAATCTGCAGCTGCTTCAGAAATCCAAGTTAGGACAGGACCATGATAAAGTACTAAAACAGTTGTTCAGCTCATAGGTTTGGTGCAGAATCAGATGATTTACCAGCAACGCAGTTGCATGACCTAAAGCAGCTCCAGTTATTATGTTCAGTAGCCGATACAGGCAATCCACCATCGGTGCAAATGCATACCCAACTGTTTTCGGTTGATCCAATTTCGACTGCAGAGGTAAAAAAACAGCTGATCAAGAAATTTCTAAGTAACATGATCAAATTAGTTGCTTTGATGGTCACTGAACTAAATGCCGATAAACATGGAAATGATGTAGCAGTATGATGGTGAGATAGTTATTGATACCTGGATTGCAATTACAGGATGATGAGCAATTTGTTGCAATAAAGTTCGAGTTCTCTCGTGGAGAAATAGAACAACTGCATGTCCATCTGTCCGCTTCAGGCTTCGTATTGTTTGAATCTGGAAAATGTAAAAGCAGTTGATAGCTCGATCTACAAAATTGTAGCCGCTGGGAAGGTATAGGTTATTATACTACTAACCGCAAACAGCTTGCTGAATCAAGATGATGCTGATGATACAAAGAAGTGAAATTTTCACATGAAGCCCCATTGGAAGCAAGAATAAATCTGTAATTGAGAATTAAGTGGCAAGAATTCAACGAAAGTAATGGCAGTAACAGACTTAATGTACTTTTGGAGTGCTTACCATTTGATCACAATGTAAGAACTAAACATCAGCATCACTTTCATTTGGTGCACTTCCAATAGAAGAGTTCAAATGTGTAGCCATGCCCGTTTCGATTATCTTGCTAAGTCTGATACAATGAACTACGAAATGTTGTAAGAAACGGGACAACTGAACATAACATCAACCTTGAAGAATCCAAACATTGCTCCAAGCTAAGGAGTAGATAAAGTAGAAGAGAGTAATACAAATTCAAATATTAATAACTCCTTGTAATGTTGAACAATATATGTTCTTCTTCGAGCCACTGACAGAAAACTAATGCCATACAGAGATCGCATTGACCGGAATCAAGTCCTGGTGGCTCAAGTGGTGAGTAATTACACCTCACAACTGGGATCGATACCCGCCTGGGTCGCGAAATGGAAATGGCCTCTTTGTATAATTACAAAGGTAAGACCGCGTAAATCAGACCCCCACACCCCAACTTAGTTGAGAATATACTGGGTAAAGTTGCATTATTTAGATCGCATTGACCGGAAGCAGATAAAGTGACATACAATAATATTGTTCATTCTATATAAAGTTGGAGAACAAATGATCTGAAATCTTCCCCATACTTCACACAGTAAAAAACTTTACAAACTTTCATTTCACCAGTGAAAATGATTCAATTCATTTAGCTACTGGATCTCAAAAGTATAGACACAGATGCAGCATGGCTCCATAATTTACCGAGCAATAAATTGATTCCTGGGATTGTTCAGTTCCTGAAAAAATGAAAGATATAAACATAGTACACCAGTTACCATACTGCACTACAATCAATCAAATCATCCACTGTCATGATCAGGAAAGCAATCCTTGGTTGAAGCAAGGCTCTTTCTTACCACTCAAGAGTCAAGAGTTAAGACTTGAAGCATGAAAATTGATGAAAGCAAATGCATATAACATCATATGATCTACAAAAAACTTCTCAACTAACTTTCAAAATAGATAACCTGATGTGAAATGCAAGTTGAAATCAGACATAAACAGAAAAAGATAGGTAGGTGGGTGTTGCATGAAATAAATCCAAAATCTAAAAAATCAAATGTGTCCCATCAACTGAACTCTGCCAGAGCTACAAATTTCCAAACCTGAAAGGGACTTCTTAACAATCAATCTGGACAAACCCAATAAAAGACGGTGTGTTTATGGATTATATGAATGATTATTATCTTCTATGCCATTTGAAATTGGTATAGTTCCTTTTAGGTACCAAACAAAATGAGTAAAATATACCCACACGTCTACCATTTGAAAAAGGCAATAAATTCAAATAATGAATGGGCCAATGTATGTATGTACGGATATACTTCCCAACTGTAAGAAAAGACTATTTTGGTAATGTCAACAATCTTTTTCTTTTCAGTATTAGAATAGTTTCTTTTCTTATTTGATGATCCCAACCACCTTAGCTGCTAGGTAGGTAAGATTAAAAAACCAGTCTTTTTTGGTATGCCTAACTTTTTTAAGCAATAAAATTATATTCAAGAACTGATCAAAGAGCAATTCAAAACACAAGAGAAGCATAACAGACATTTGCTTTCGCTTTTCTATCCTCTGTATTTCCCCATTTCAAGTAACAGGAACAACCCATCAAAATTCAAGGCATTCAATGGTTGAATTAAACCATTGAGAATGGATCGATCAACTGAGGTTTGATAGGACAGCAGAAACACATCAAAAGATTCAACATTTACGACATTTTTCTCAGGGTTAAACCAGAAAAAAACAGCTAACATTACCTGATCAAGTAAAAAAATTACCAAGAAATCAGAGGCAACTTCAGTATTTTCGCCTCCACTCCACCCACCCGACTAGAAGCTAAACAGTAGCAAAATACAAGCAATGCAGCTTCGATCTGGACCAGAGCTTAATTACCCCTTTAATGTGGTATGCCTAAAATCGTGCAAGCTCACTCATTTTACAAAATGCTACACTACCCAAGAACTAAGAAGTACTTCCTCGCACGCAGCCTCTGAATCGATCTGAATCTACATTTTGTGTGTATGTGAGAGTCATAAATCGTAACGCTCCCTCGGAGGTTTAGATTTAGCAAGCACATACATATGTCTATGCCCGGATTTGAAGAAAGTGGGCTCCTGCCACGTGGAAATTCTTCTTTATAGGGCGCAACGTAACGCGCCCAGATCATTTAATTCCATTCAATTCAGGAGCCAGTGGATAGATAATAAACAAACATCAAGATATCATGATCGACACAGTTGCAGGTGCAGTGCACCACCCGCTGTTGAATACTCCCCCAGGAAGTCTTTAGGACACGTGTCATCTTCGCATTGGTTGATATCTCCTTTGTGATTTTTGGCTTTCATGGTCAAAACTCAAAAGGAGCCGTTGGCCCCCAATATTTACTTTATTCCTCTTTTATTGATCTGCGTGAGGAATCTTTTGTACAAGATTTCTTTATTTCATGTTTTTAAGATTAAATAAAATAAATAAACTATATATTAAGGGAGTATTGAGAGTAGAGGCAACGTTCGGCTTCAAAAAATGTACATTTAGTATGACACGTATAAAAGATGTGTCGAGTCAGTTCGCGTGAAAATGAATCACGCACGTTTGCACGTTTTTTATTTTTTTTATTATTTAATAAAAATAATAGTATAGTTTAAATAGAAAAATTTTAAAAAAAAATTAGGTGCGCACATTTTGCGGACTGGATTTTTAAGTCCTATACTCGCACACTTTGTAAAACAGGCGTGTATTACATGAAAAAATAATTTTGGTCCGCACGTAGGTTTTAATACGAATAATTTAGACACTTTTACACTTTTTTTTTCGTGCGTGCCGTTCTTAACCTATTTCCATACACACGTTTACCTCTAATTGAGAGAGACAAATATGTAAAGAACATTTGAAAGTATAATATTATAAAATTTTGGAAAGTGTTTTGTAAAATATTTTTTGTTTAAAGAAATTATTTTAAAATATACAAACAAAGCAAAATTTGACTTTTAAAATATTAAAAAAAGGACTTAGTGGGTGTTGCAAACCCAATAGAAAAGCACATTTTGGCTTTTGGCGGTGGAAAAGCCAGTTTTGACTGTTTGCGAAATTTTCGTTTGGCGATTGACTTCTGGCTTTTGGTGGTGGAGAAGTCAAAAAAAGCCCAAAAGCCAGAAGCATCTCTGGAGTAGCTTTTGGAGTGATTTTGGCGGTGACAATTTTGTAATTATTTAAAAGTTTAAATTTTGGAAAAGCATTTTTGGAATAATTTTTTGCAAACACTATTTTTTTTACTTTTGTTGTAGTAAATCATATTTTGCAAACACTCTCCCATTTTTTTCATAAAAGCTCATTTTTCCACAGACCTTCTGAAAAGTTACTTCTGCATAAGCACAAGAACTTGCAAACACCCCCTAAAATTACACTAAAGAAATTGCTTTTACAAAATTACACTAGAGAAATTCATCCCATTCATCACACAATATGTCCAAAAATAATTTTTTAATAAAATATGGTATACAAAAATAAAGAACCTCACTCACTAATTAAGTTTACTTAAACATGGCATAATAAGTCTAACATATTATGAAAATACTCATGAAAACAACCATACAAGTTAAAAAAATTTAACTCAAAGGAGCAAACAATTGGTACTACCAATTGCGAGAATATATGAAAACTGGTACTACCTACTGCGAAAAGAAAAAAATCTACTAGCTACTATATTTTAATTCAAAAGAAAATAAAATCCATAAAGAACATCATGGCGGTTGCTTTGATGGATTTCAAAGGGAAGCAATTTGCAGCGAATATGTGAATTTGCAGCAAATAAAATTCATGAGAGAGTCACAAGAAAATAAAGCCAAGAACAGAGAACTAACTCGTATTTTTAATCAAAACCCTAGAACAATGTCTATGACGAGCACCCAACAAAACCTAGCGATAAGAGATGCAATTGTAGGGAAACACTATTGCGTGATTGAGTGGAGAAGATGATAAGATAAAGAATTTACCTGAAAGCGTGGTGGAAGGAAGATCGTCGGAATCGCACAGTTCATCACGAAAAACACGTGAGTCAGGAAGGAGAAGTCGATTCGTAGTGTTTGGATGGATTTTATACCGGGCATAAGATGCAATTTATTGGACAAATGAGGTTATTTCGGTAATCTGTTAGGTTGTGCAACTCGTGGGATGTGCAGGCAAAATTTCGGATGGATTAAAAACGAGGCAAAATCCAGCGATAAACCCGGGCCGCGAAGTAATCCGTCGGGTCGAGCGTGTTTTTGTGCGTGGGCACCAAACGATGACCAATGTCAGATAAACATGTTTTGCACCACTTAATCCATCCGCAATCACGGTACCAAACGCTCACCCACCCCAGTTTTTGTAATAATTTATATATAATTACAAAAAAATTCCTAATGGTGTACGAGATATGGAAAGATTCAACTTGCCGCAGGTGGTTGAAAGAACCGCAGATGTTAAGAATACAATACGGCGACCTGCAGATTGGCCTGAGCTCTAACAATCTACACAGAAGTGAAGTAAGAAATCGAAGTGGTGGAAAGATGTAATAACAGCTGTTGCAGGACAAGACTTTCTACAGTAACATGATAAGGAAAATAGAAGATGGTTACAACACGAGCTTCTTGAACAGTAACTGCTTAGGCAGCTCCTGCCTTGTAGTAAGATTTGCAAGCCTTTATACTATAGCAGCTGACAAACAAGCCATAGTAGGAGAAAAGTTTGATGGACAAAGATGGAGTTGGAACTGTTTAAGGGCGGAGGCACGGAGCAATGGTCTCCCAAGGATTTAAAAAAAATTATACATGCAAAAAAAATATTTTGCAGTTTGGTCCCCGAGAATACTGCAATTTTATTTGTTTTGAGTTAACCAACATGTCCTGTTTAGATTAGTTGGTAGATCGCAAGGCCCTTCACCTTGTTGTTGTGTTCGATCCTCTAGGCGATTTATCAATTTCCTTTCTAGGAAAAAAAATACAGAAAATTGAGGTGTTCTTGGCTGTTACTTATGTTGATGGATTTAAGTTCAGAGTGATAACCAGTATACTATAGTACCTTGATGGTGATTTATCAATTTTAATAGGCCTATTATTTTATATTCTTTTTGGATTTTTTAAATATTTTTTACAGTTCTTTTATATAATTATTTTTTACAGTTCAATATTTTGTTGGATGAAGGTCAATCAAATTTCAAACTTTTAAAGTGGTTTTTATCGTAAGAAAATCGATTATTGGTGCAAAATTATGGTTGTCCTTGTATCAAATGATGGAAGGTACTTAACAAAATAAAATGATGGAAGGTACTTCGGATAGCGCCGTGTTCGCGGTGATTTCTAGGTCGGCGATGCGACTCAAAACTCAGCATTTTTAACAAACTTTTGAAATTCAGACAAATCTCTAATATCGTGAAGTCCGACGTCAAATATTTTTTCCTCATCAACATCTTAGCCCTTGTAATTATTATGCTGCTTCAATTTATTTGTTTTTTCTCGGAGCTAGGCAAATCTGAGACTTGCCACGGCCCATCCCCTAAAAAAGTGTTATAATATTTTGAATGTAATTTTTCAGAAAAAGAAATCAATTCTCCTTGTTTTTTTTAAAGGTAGTAATGCCCCTGGCCCAGGTTGCAGGCAATTTGTCTCCTGTCCCTTAAGCCTTACTGCGTGCACTGGGGAGCAGATAGCCACTTTCGACTACTGGCCCCAATTACATATCGCCTATTCGGTATCCCAGCTGGACCCCGTGGAGGGGTACATCCAGACTAATCTAGATAACAATGCAGAGCTGGTAACCAGCGGGTTTCGAACCATCGACCTCACTAGGCAAGCCCTGTGTGTCTCGCGTGTTCTTATAGATTAATCCTAATAATACATTATTCTTTTCAAGACTGTGTTTGGTGCCTTAAAATAGAGATGGTAGTATAGTGGCATACTAGATAACACAGTCTTCACAAAAACTATGCGCCACCAAAGGAGATAAACAGTTTATAAAGTCATTTTTTCATCAGATTTATGATTGGCTCCTACGTCGCTGCTCTTCTCGGGTTAGCTCCAATAGATATGCCTAGATATTTGAGACCTGCTTTACAGTTGAGAGTGGCTGCGTGATTTATGCTCTCAAGAGATGGAATGTTAAGCTCATACACGCTACTCTTCTTACAAATTCACGTGTAGACAAGAGCAAATTTTAAAGAGCCTAAGTATTCTTTTGTAAGTTAGAAGATCTTGCATGGTGTCATTTCCATAAAAAAGAGTGTTATCAGCGATTTGTTAATGCGTTATTCGAAGTCTATTGCTCCCAATGGTATATCCTTGTAGTTGATTGTTGTAAAAAAATGTTTAGAAAATATTTTTGTAACGTTTAAATAATTATAATTAACACAATTGATTGGGTATTTAATTACCCAATTTATTATTATTTCATGCTACTATAAATAGGCTATAGTAGACATCTATTTCAATACACGATTTATAGAATTTTCATATATTGAGAACTCAGATCAAACTTCTCTCGAATTGTTGTATTACAATCGCCGGAGGAAAGATTTGAGTAGGTAGAACAAAGAAGAGACTCTAGTAGCCTCTCAACTTCAGTTTATGACATAATCAACCGGATTACAATTCTATCATGCTTCCACAGAAAGTTACAAATGAGTTATCGATTCGTTAGATTCATTCTAACTAGATTTGTATTTAAATTTATAGTGGTATGGGAGCCAATTTTTTGATCTGATTATGTTTGACTCTTTTATTAAATTTCTAATACGTATTTTTGTATTTTTCAATAAATATCTCGATTTTCGTAATCAATTGTCGTGCCACTACCATCCACGATGGCGCGTGTTCCCATAAACTGCCGAATACCCAACGGCGTGTGTAAGTCATGCGCTACATCAGCATTCGGTGAAAAATATTTTATTTCCGCACGTGAGTCGTCGGATCTATATTCGCCGTTGGTTGGCCGGCCGTTTTGCCCATCAGAATTGTTGCAAAGCGGCGTGTAAAAGTCACAAGCCACCAACCATCGTGCATACCACGCCCCAATCATTTTTCTCCACCCAGATCTATGGATCTGGGCAACAACGGTCATTTTCTGTACATATGGGCGACGCATGTTTGTCACGCGCCGCCACACCGAAGAGCAGACGCTAGGAAAATGCCGCAGTCGTATGAAAACGAACGCGTTTCTAGCGAAACGATGGCGAACGACGCCATCTCATGATTGCATTTGAAGAAAAATGACAAGTTAGCTCATCATTTGGGCGAAAAATGGCGGCGACAAAAAACAACGGCAAAAACGTCGAGATTGACAGTGACACGGCCAAGGGACGATAGCGGAGCAACAATAACAGTGGCACGATGATGTGGGTACCGAAAAATGAAGCACGACCGCATGATTCTCGTGATCATGAAAGAAGGTAACTGTGGACGAAGACTTTGTCCGCGAGGGTTTCGACAGTCTGGCTTTTATACCTTCTTTTAATTTTATTTCCTCGTTAAATAATAAATAAAAAATGCATTTTCTGGCCGACCCAAAATGCATATTTATTGATTTTGAGCCATATTTTTGGGCTAGACCACATTTTTTATTGTTATTTTGAAAACAAGTATGGCCCAAATCAATCAATTTTAAACCAAAAAATTCGGGCCTTAATTCTTGAGTTTTGGGCCGTCAATTTTCGTGGCCCAACAAGATTTTATTTGAGAAAATTAATTTAATAGGCCAAATCTATTTATGTTTTAAATTGAAATTTTAATTATAGTATACATGATAATTTTATTTGCTACATCATTAGGATTTAATTTTAAATATACGTTCTTTAATTTCGAGCATCTTTAATTGACTATGTGTTATGAAAATAAGCATGCTTATGTGTTATATTCTTTTTAGAATTAGTTTCCAAAATCATAATCATATTACCATAAAATTCGAATATCAAAGAAATCTGCATTAATCGTGCTCGTGAGGGGCTATCTAGGGCTAATTTTTAAGTAGAGTCGTTGTATCGTCACCAGAAATTTGGGCTTTTGATGAGAAATGACATCACTATCTAGGGGGCTAGTCTATGATTTGAGACTTAGTGTACCTACCAGCTATTTGGGTGCTTACCGAATCGGTTAAGGATCTAATCTGACCAATTTCAGATTCTTTTGATAGATTCGAAACTTTTTGTTAAAAGAAAATCGAATTGTTATACGTTAACAATTTATTTGTGGCAATTCGTTTGGCTAAAATAAATTAAAAAATGCTTTACAGCAAAAATCATTGAATCAATTAATAATTACACGTGCCAATTAGTTTGATAGTATGTGTTATTTTGTTTTAGCTTGAATTTTTTTCAATACATAAAAGTTAGATTTTTCTTGAAATTTTTAAGTTTAAATAGGTGGATAATGTGATCCGTTCACTACCTGATGAAATGGAGGACAAGCGGTGTACCCCTTTCAAAACTCTGATGTTTCATAATATGAACATCAAAATATTTGTTGATATAACTAACCACCTTGAGCTTGAGGATGAAACCTTAAGGATTCTGCATCCTCTGCTAAATTTTTTACAACTCACGGGGAAGCCCTTAGAAGAACAAAAAAATTGACAAATCAGCGAAAAAGACTCAGAACCACCACCACACCAAAGAAAGAAAATCGTTAAACAACCCAAGGCAAATGAGGCCAAGAATATGGCTCGTATGAAGTATTATAAGTGCGGAAAGAAAGGTTATCTCTCTTGGGACTGTTCCGAGCTAAAAAATGTATTTTCACTCCCACTAATCCCAAACTATGCATTTAGTCTCATGCATTAGTTTCTAATTCCTTTCCTAAATGGATTGTGGATTCAAAAGCGAGCCAACACGTAGTAAATGATCGTGCTGGTTTTATCGAGTTTTATCATTGTGACATCGGAACACGAAGCGTAACCATGGAAAACAACAGTAAAGAGGATGTCATCGGTATTAGCACTTATAAGCTCAAACTTCATAGCGGGAACACATTATTGTTACACGACACAATCTATGTGCCGGGAGTCCGTTGTTGTTTAGTTTCAGTTGTTTCTTTGCTACATTTGGATTTTTATCTAATTTCCATCCTAATGGATAAAAAATTGAGTACGGTGACGATATGTTTGGTCATGGCTCATACAAACCTGATTTTGGCATTCTTGATTTGGATGATATTTACAACGGTCCAAATAATTTATTCATTGCCTTAGTTTCTAATATAGATACTACTTCCGAGTCTGTTACATGGCATGCTAGATTTGGTCACATTGGCTCAGATATGTTAAAAAGACTTCCTAAGTGTGTTCTATTAAACCAACTCACCAAGGTTCATTACGTATAATTAATAGGCTTCCTAAGTGTGGTCTATTAAACCAACTCACTAAGGTTAAATTGTCTGTGTATGAACCTTGCTTAGCAGACAAGGTTAGCAAGAAACCTTTAGGTAAGGCTTCTCAAGTCTCAAATCCCTTAGATCTAGTCCATTCTAACATTTGCGGACCCATGAGCATGAAAGCACGTCATATGGCTTATTATTTCATCACCTTCATAGACGACTACTCGTGTTTTGAACACGTCTATCTGTTGTCTCATCGCCAAAAAGCATTTGATGTGTTCAAACACTGCGTAGTAGAAGTAGAGACTCAATTGAATCGAAAAGTTAAGATTTTTCGAACTGACCGTGGTCATGAATACCTTTCCAAAATGTTCAAAGGGTGTTGTGATGAAAAGAGCATAGTAAGAAAATTTACCATTTCTTATACCTCGCAACAAAAGGGTGTTGCGGAATGTAGGAATCGCACCCTGCTTGACATGGTTAGGTCTATGATGGCGCAAGTCAACCTATCCATTAACTTTTGGGGATATGAATTGCTCACGACAACATACATCATTAATAGAGTACCAAGTAAGAGTGTGTTCATCACTCCATATGATGTATGGAATGGAAAGAAGTCAATCTTGGATCATATGCGCCAACGGCTTTCGACGGTCTATGTGCGCAACCAAACCCATCAACATGGTAAGTTTGGTCCAAGAGCAACCAAAAATGCGTTTATTCGATACCCCGAACATTCAAAATGATACGTAATGTTCGGGCGAACACCTGAATGAGGGCATAACTAAAATCGACAATTGTAATATTCTAGAGGATCAGTTTCCAACTACTATCAACAAAATCAAAGAGGACAGTCAGTTGTATGAGTTACAACGTGACCAACCGCTATCGCTTAGTGTGGGAGGAGAGTATATTTCACCAAATCATTCAAAATAGTGAAATCCCAATCCCACCTATTCAATGTGGTAATTTGCCAAATGAGGAAGGTCAACATGAAAGTAAGGTAAAATTACATTCTTTCATGCCTAGGAACAAGATTTGTTCTCAAAATTTAGGCCATGACGATGTGGCTACAAGCTCCACTAATCAAAGGGTTAGTGAAGTGGCTCTTCGACCAGGCAAGTTGAAGACATGTTATATGAAGGAGTGAACGCGAAAAAATTCTTCGATGATATTTTCAGATCGAGAAAAATGTATTCTTCTGCAGTCCTCTGGAAATAGAAGAGTCCACCTCTTATTACGAGGCTATGGACTCACCCGATAGAAATAGATAATTAAATGTCATGCAGGATGAGATGGACTCGATAAACAAAAATGAGGTATGGGAACTTGTTGATCTCCCACATAGTCGAAAATAAATTAGATGCGAGTGGGTATTCAAGGTTAAGCACGGTGCGGATGAATCAACCGACATGTCTAAAGCTCGACTCGTAGCAAAAGGTTTCACCTAAATCAAGGGTATAGACTATGAAGAGATAGTTTCTCCTACAATGAGAATTGTGTCTATTCGTCTACTTCTAACCCTTGTTGCCCATTTGGATCTTGAGATATTCTAAATGGACGTAAAGACTGCATTCCTTAATGAAAAACTTGAGGAAGAGATCCCCCAGATCAACTTGATGGGTTCGTCTTGGCAGAACAAGATGACAATGTATGTCGTCTTAAAAGATCCATATATGGTCTTAAACAGTTTTCTAAATTGTGGTACTTCAGATTTCATGAAGTCATTACTTCATTTCACCATGATAGATGAAGACCTATGAGTGTATGTCCTAAAGATAAATGAAGATTGTTGGATCTACCGGGCCGATTTCTAAAAGAATAGGCACATTTAGGACATGGTCCTTCTTTCGTTAAATTACAGATGCAAGGTGATGTGTGCTCTGACATCACAAAACATCAGATAAAATGCAAAGATTTAGTTCAGTTTCATGCTGTGTGTTCAGTTCAAAAATAGTATTGAACCCTACTACATATATGATTGTGTCCCAGTATGTAGTAGGCCGGAGATTCATATTTTACCATGCACAGTCCAGCGTCGGCATGAAAACTTTGAATGAATTTATTTAGGTAAACCTCACTCGGTTAATCACATGCCTCGCATATGACTCTCGGTTTGTTAACGACACCTCGTGTATTGTTAACACCTTGCACTAGGGCTC
>JAOWBN010216521.1:0-13528 GCA_028565015.1 Pinguicula moranensis
GTCTAAGGAACAATCTGTCTAGCATCACCATATTTGCCATGGCGATTACATTTCGTATGTAATCAAATATTGAATAGCTTAAAGGGATTCATAGCTATCGATGATGCATAGAAGATTTGGGGTATCAATATTTTGAAAGTGTCATGTTAATTAAGTGGTAACTTAATATGATACTGCTTTTTACTTATTGGTCGCACGAATCATTTTTTGTATAAAGTACGAGAAAAATTTGTATATGTCAAAACAACAGATATGTTCTGTTGTACGGCTTGTGTATACAAGCAGATTTGTTCTGTTGTACGGCTTGTGTAGCCGACCATATTTGTTCTGTTGAACAACTTCTATAGCAAAGAAGATTTGTTCTGTTATGCGGTTTATGCAACCGAGTGGGAGCTGTTGGAAAAGAGGTTGGTTGACACATTTTCCAACAAACAGACAAATGCCTAAATAGTATAAGTAATATTTGGGTACTGTGCAGGATATTTTTCCACGCCTATAAATAGGCTACGTGCCTATTTATTTGTAATAGACAAAAAATATCGAATAGAACGATTATACGGAATTTCTCTATCCGCCTAGCCACTCGAGAGGCTTAGATTTGATTCATGGGAATTTAATGAGACTCTGGTAGCCTCGTTCCGAATACTTGATCCAGTTATCACGCTTCCGCAGATAGGTAACATTTACTATATTTGTTACCGTCATATTCAATTATTAGATCTGTTATAATGTTTGAATTACATTCTCCTTTTGGGCTGGATATGGTAGGAAGTCAGGGATGTCGAGTTTTTTAATGATTGGTTCAGCACATGGTTTGTTTGAATTAATTGGCAAGTGATTGTCGGTGGTTGCTTTTCCTTTTTTAGTATACTATTATGCTTGATATAAATGGTTTTTAGTATACTATTTCATTTGATCATAGCCCAGCTTGCTTATTAGTCAGTCCTAAAGCCCAAGAAATTGTATTGAAAAACTATGTGTTGGCAAAAATTTGATTAAGAATCTGGCATGAGATTCAGCAGAACCAAAGGTTCGACCGTGGTAATTGGTATTAGCTATTAAGGGACAAATTAAATGATTAAGCACAACAAAAATATGAAGCTGCAAGAGTAGAACCCTTTGTATTTGTTCTCGTAGCTTGCTCCTTAGCCTATTTCGAAAAAGCTTCTTAAATCTATTTCTAATTATGTATCTTTGTTTTTGTCATCCCTCTGTATTACCACTGTTTTTAGATGCTAATTTCAGTTGCATTATCATTGTTTTCAGATGCTTGAATCTATCCTTGTAATTTAAACTAGCTCCCTACAATTAGTTTGTTTTTAGTTTGAATTTTTCATTTTAGTTTCAGGATTATCATATGGCAAAGGAATTTGATGATCTTGATACATAAGATGATTATGACTTTCATGATACACAAGATATTCTCATACTGATGCCGCGTCCTAATCCAAAAAAAGGATCTAGGAGATCATGGTTGTGGGTCCACTTCACAGTTTTGAGGACATATGATCCAAAAAAAACCAGAGACGAGATGAAATTACTGTGGCAAGCCTACTAAAACACATTGTGTCAAAAAGCATGAACTGGAGCTATGAAATCTCATTACAACAATTGCAAAGCTAGAAAGGACAAGGACGCCAAGAAGAACCCGTCACAACTTAAGATGATCTTTGACGCAGTTTCAACTACTGTTGAAACTAAAAGGGCTATGATAACTGATAGGTATGATGAAAAGTTGCTTGGATGGACAGTTGCAGAGTGTATCATTCTATATGAATTTCCATTTCGAGTAGTTGAGAAGGAAGGTTTTTGTAGGACGCATAGCTAATTTGAGCCCGCTTTGCACCTATTTCTAGAAGAACGGCGAAACATGATGTCATGGCCGTATATGTGGAGGAAAGATCCAAGTTAAAGGAAACGATGTTGGATCTCAACCATCGTCTATGCATGACAACCAACACTTGGACATCGTGTCAAAACATTACATATACGTGTATTACTGCATATTTCATTGGTGCAAATTTGCACCAACATATTGTAGGCCTTTTCAAACTTGATGATCATGCTAGAACGGGAGTCTCGAATGTCATGGAAGATTGTTTAGTATGTTGGGTGATGGAGAAGGTATTGAGACTTACTATTGACAATGCAACCCTAAATGACACAGCATTGGAGCAACTCAGTGCACGCTAAGTAGAAGGTTTTTCCACCTTTACTTGACACATTATCTAGCAGCACAAGAATATACAAGTGACTAAAACTTTTCTGAATGTATATTATATTACTTATTGTATATTCTCACTTTTCAACTGTTGACAATGCAGGTCAGATGTAGTGCACACATTTTGAACTTAATTGTGTGGGATGGATTAGATGAGTTAAAGATTCTGTTGATAAGGTGAGAGCCATAGTGACATATGTCAGGTCCTCACTAAAGCATCTTGATTCTTTCAAGATGTATGTTGCCCGACATGACACAGGGAATAAGGGGTTATTAGTCGATGATTGTTGCACTAGATGGAACTCAACTCACGACATGCTTCAATACGTGTTGAATCACAAAATGTTCTTGAGAAAATGATCGATGGAGATAGAAAGTTGTTATATCATTTGACTTTGGATAAAAGTGGTTACCCAAAAGAGCATGACCTTGTTCTGACTGCATGTGATTGGGCTTGGGTAATGCACTTATGTACGTTCTTGAAGTTGTTCGAGGATGTTACCCTCACATTCTCCGCATAAATTACTGTGACCGCACATTTATTCTTTCAGGAAACAATCTAAAGTTTAAATTTTTCTTTTCTTCCTCAAATTTAACTTTAATTTCCTTTATGTAGGAGGTGGCAAAGGTTCAGTAGCAACTCCAAATTTACTCAAAAGATGAAAATGATGTTTGAGCCTCATGGCCATGTCCATGTAATCTAAGTATGAAAAGTATTGGGGGGAGCTCAATTAGATTGATTTGACCACCGATAGTGAAAGAGAATAATCCAAACTGAGGATAAAGAAGATGAATAATTTTTTGATGGTTGCAACGGTCTTAGATCCTGGACAAAAATGAAGTGGTTCAGTTATTCGTTTACTAAAACTATGCGCAAAGAAGACAAAACTACTACTTGTAACAAGGTTATGCGGTGTGTGAGAAAAATCTTTGAACAATATGATAAGATCTATGGCAAATCTTCCTCTTCTAATGCAGCTGGGGCAGGGACGAGTCAGTCATTATCTGGGTTTGATAATTTCAAGGATGATATGAGCACTACATTCAATAAGTCAAAGCTTGATACCTATCTGAAGACCATTTGTTTATCATGGTATACCGAGCTAGATACTATATCCTGGTGGAAGAAGAAAACTTTGTATCCAGTTCTAGCACAGATGGTAAGAAATGTACATGCAATCCCTATCTCCACTGTTCCATCAAAAATCGTCTTTATTATTGGAGGTCGAGTCTTGGATTCAACACGTGCTTCTATGACCCCATCACAGTTGAGGCACTAGTATTGATGCAAAATTAGATATCCAAAAAATCATGATGCATAGATAATGTGGGTGTGGTTATGGAAGGAGAGGAAGGTGATGCTATGGATGCCAAAGTTGATGCTTGTGATTGTGAGATAGGTAATTATTCCAAGTTTTATTTATTTTATTTTTTAACTATTATTTTGTTCTTTAACTATTATTTCGTTCACTTTTTGCTCCAAAATCAAGAAAGTTTCAGTAGTCGTCTTTGTGCTGCTAGTTCTATTATTACTCGACCTTTATAGTTGGCTTGTTGGGACTCTCCAACTCTATTTGTTGTATATTTTCTGTTGAACTTGTTGCGTATTTTTGGTTTGGATATTCCTGTTGAACTTGCTGCGTATTTCTGGTTATTTCTATTGAACTTGCTACGTATTTGTGTTTATTTGTTTGGTCCTTTCTGTTGGTGTTGCAAAATGGTAGTTATTTGTATTTTCTCATTTCTGTATGTTGCGAAAAAAAATCCTTTGCAGAATTTTTTTTCCTTAAAAAATATTATGGAACATATGCGGAAGTAGGGGTGGGAAAAATACCGTTCGATATTGAACGGTATTAATACCGAATACCCGATTAAGATCGGGTATTCGGTATATCGGTACGGTATCGGTTTTAGGTATAGAATCCCGATTTTTTTTTGGTATTATTCGGATTTACCGAACTTACCGAAATTCACATTTTGAATTTTTGCAGTTTTTCTCATCTGCATCGCACGCCTGCTGGTGCTGGTACTGAGTGTTGGGCTGGCCGTGGCACATCTGGGCTTCTGGACTGTGTAGTGTCTACTCAATAACTCAAAAACCAGCCCAGCCCAATGGCATTCTGATTTCTGATTCTGATTCTACCTTCGAGAGTCGAGAGTCGAGTTCGGTTCGGCCTTCACAACCCTACTGCAGCTGCTATTCTGCAACCCAACGTCCCAACTCCCAACCCAAGTACCCAACCCTAACACAACAATCTACAGAAGTCACGACAATCGCCGCCCTTCGCAATCGCCTTCGCCCTTCGTCGCCCGCTGGTTCGCCGTTCTCCCTTCTGCAACCCAAGTCCCAACCCTAACACAGGTAAAGTGAAAGAGAATGTGGGATAGCATTTTATTGTTTTGGAAGAAGCCAATGATAGCCATGATAGCATTTTATTGTTGAGCCGTAATGAAGAAGATCTTATTTCTGATTATATGTAAAATGGAAGAAGCCAATGATAGCATTTTATTGTTTGTAGATTTTGAACTTTGTCACCGATTACTTAGTAGAAGAAAGTTTATTCTTATTGCTGTTTTCTCAAAAGGAGATGTGTTATGATCGCAGTTATTCACCTAATTGATGCAGATAAGACATATAAGTACCTTTCCATTGCAAAAGTTAGAAGGCAGATGCACTTTGAAATAGTCAGAAAGGCAGATGCACAGTATGGAATCACTTCTGTTGTATGGAATCACTTTGAAATAGTCAGAAAGGCAGATGCACAGTATGCAGTTTGTGTCCATTGCAAAAAGAAACTAATAGTTACAAAAAGAAAGGCAGATGCACAGTATGCAGTTTGTTAATCTTGGTGTTTGTGGATTGTGAATTCGAAAGTTGTGGCCTGTGTTGACTGTTGTTGTGTGATGTGTCTGTGAATTTTTAATTTGATCAATGTGTTATGTGTTGTTGTGTGATGTGTTCTGAATTTTTCAGTTTCGCTATATCAGAATTCTATTTCTATGTATCTGAAACATCTTCTATTGATGTTTATCTAATAGTCAGCTTATGTATGTTGTGTTTTTGTTTTTGTATTTGTTGCAGAATTTATTGATGGGTCGTTCTAAAAAAGGAAAAGGCAAACAAAGAGCTTCTTCTTCTGAGCCAAACATCCAAGAGTTGAATGACATTGAAGAAAGGCTTTTAGCTGGTGATGATACAGAAGGAGAATTTATTGAATGTGAGTCTGGTCGTGGTCGTGGTCGTGCCCGTGCCAAACCTAAAAAGAGAAAGGGATCACACCGTTCTGAGGTATGGGAACACTACGACATCGTCCAAGTGGCCGAAGTCGAAGGGTCTAAGCCGGTTGCGGTGTGTAAGCATTGTAGCAAACATGTTCCATGCCAGAGTAAGACTCACGGTACTTTCGGATTGTGGTCACATGTTGACAAGTGTGCCAACTATTTAGGTAAACAATCTACAATGGACCACTACCAAACAAAGATGACGTATGATGCTTCATCTGGCACGGGAAAAATCAAGGGGGATATGAGATTGGATATAATTGATGAAAAACAGATAAGAAGGTCGCTTGCTCAGTTCATCATTGAGGATGAACAACCATTCATGATTGTGGAGAAAGCTGGATTTAGAAAGTTTGTGAGATTACTTGAGCCTCGATTCACAATGATTTCGAGGAGTACAGCTGCCCGAGACTGCATGGGAGTTTATCTGTCTGAGTTGAATTTATTGAGGGGTCAGATGATAGAGTTGAGTCCTAGGATCTGCTTGACCACGGATACGTGGACTTCCATTCAAAACATCAACTACATGTGTGTCACAGCGCATTTTATAGATACGAAGTGGCAGTTGCACAAGAGGGTGATCGGGTTTCGAAAGATTTTAAGCCACACGGGTAGGTCACTTGCACATGTACTTGATACTGTATTGGATGAGTGGGGGCTTAACAAGGTTTTAACTATTACGGTGGATTATGTATTGGCCAATGCAATATGCTTGGATAATTTGAGAGATAGCCAGATCCAGAGGTTTGGTGATGTATTGATTGGTGTTGTTTTGAAGCATCTAAAACTTGCATATGAGGTGCGCTGCCTATGTCCTGAACTTGATTGTTCATGATGGACTTAAAGAGCTTGATATATCTATTATTAAAATGAGAATGATGGTTAAGTATGTTAAATCTTCCCCTCAGCGGGAAGATACATTCAAGAAGCACGTGAAAGCTAAGGGTTTGCAAGGAAAGGGTTTTTTACAACTTGATGTCTGCACTAGGTGGAATTCCGCCTATATCATGTTGAAATCAGCGAATAAGCATCGAGCTGCATTTGATGAGATGATCAGGGTTGATGATGGTTTCGTGGGGTACATGTTTGATCAGAGAGGAGATGGAGCACGAGTAGGGGTACCCACAAACTCCGACTGGGAACATATCAAAGTGTTTATAAGTTTTTTGAAAGTGTTTTATGAAGTAATATTAACGTTCTCAGCCTCTTAGACATGCACCACACATCTATTTTTCAGGTTATCTCTATACGTGTTTATTTTTTTCTCTAACCAATGCACCTTCGTTCATAAAAAAATTGAAATGTATTCCGGTTATTTTCAGGGAGTTGTGCAACATAAAGAGACAACTAGATGTATTGAGGAAAAACCCGGATGAGTTCTTTAGTGGGATGGCTGAAAGAATACTTGACAAATATGCAAAGTATTGGGGAGAACTAATTGAGGATGATCTGGCCTTTAGGATAAACAGGTAATTAAAGTTATCAACCAACAAGGTTTTTAATGTTCTTATTGGTTATTTTTGTCGTATGAATAAGCGTTTATTGATCTATTTTACAATAAACAAGTTTTTATTTGTGTCAACTATTCTTGAACCAAAATGTAAGATTACGTGGTTCGAGCTTGATCATGAGCGCCGAGGATATTGCCAAAGCTGTTGAATTGGCTAGGAAAACAATAGAAGAGCTGTTTAATGAGTATAATTCTTTATATGGTGACTCTTCTAGTGTTACACGACGACTTGGAGTTGAAGGTGCAAGTGCAATTAGTTCGGAATTGTGAATCAGTGACCATGGAGATGATCCAGATCCAAAACATATTGCGTGGGAGCATCTGATTCAAAATACACAGTTCAACAAGCAAACAGAGTTGGATAGATACCTTAGTGATGGACCAGAGCCCCCTACAATTATACGATACCCAGCGTATTCCTAAAGATCCCATTCGAGATCTTATCTATTCTACAATTATACATCCATCTTAACATTCTTATCTCTATCACTTCAAATTTCTACATATATGACAGTCACATGGCCCAACACTCTGACCCATAGCATTGCCGGTCTTATAATCGTCCTATAAAATTTTTTCTTCAACTTTACTGAGAATTTCTTATTGCATAACACTCCAATTGCCGATCTACATTTCATTCATTTTGGGCTTGATGCGATGAATAACATCGCCTTCAACACCTCCATCCTTTTATATGACAAATCCTAAATATTTGAAAATATCATTTTGTGAGAATACTTGGTTCACAATCATAACTTCCATTCCACTTTTTTCCGTTTCATTAGCGAAATTGCACACCATGTACTCAATTTTTGAGCGACTCAAGCACAGTCCCTTAGCCTCTAATGTGCCTCTACAATGCTCTAACTTAGCATTAACCTCCTTCTTCGTCTCTGTCACTAAAACAATGTCATTTGCGAACAACATACACCATGATATTTCATCTTGTATGTCCCAAAAAAGGACATCCATAATCACAGCAAAAAGGAACGAACTTAGTGTTGAACCTTGGTGCAACCCTATATCCACCGGAAAGTACTCTATTTCACTCACTGGGATCCGCACACTACTCTTCGCGCTCTCATACATATCCTTTATAACCCTCACATATATCTATGGAACCTTCTTGGTTTCTAAACATTCCCAAATGACCTCTCATCGATATAGTATCATACGCTTTCTCTCAGTTTATAAAGACTATTCGTAGACTCCCATTACATTCTCTGTTTTTCTCCATTAGTCGTCTGAGGAGATGGATTATTTTCATCGTCGACCTCCTGAGGATAAACTCAAATTGGTTCTCTTTCATGTGTACTTATCTCTGCAGTCTGTGTTCAATAACTCTCTCCCACAATTTCATAGTATGGTTCATGAGCTTAATATCCCAGTAATTACAATTTTGTTGCACGTCCCCCTTATTCTTATAAAGCGACACTGCTACGCTACTTTTCACTCTACTGGCATATTTTTCGTCTGTAGAATGATGTTAAAAAGAGTCATTAGCCATTGCACCCCTACTTCTCCTAGATACTTTCACATCTTAATCGGTATTTGATCAATCCCCACCGCTTTCGCCCTTCCCATCTTCAGTTTGCTCAACTCACCAAATTTTTTGGCCTTTAGATTTCAATCCTACATTTGCCCCTGCAGTCAAGGCCAGAGGTGAAGCCTGTAAGAGCAAAGGAGTATGGTCACACCCCACCCCCACCCCCACTCCCAAAAAAAATTGGAAAAATATTAATCATTTTTTTAATGTTTAGATATTATTTAGTTTTATTTAATATTTTTGGCAGCGCCTAATTTTCTTTGCCCTTATGCGACCTTTCTTTTTTGCAATTTACCTATGCGCCTATTAATTTTTTGTTTTATACTATCACACCCCTTCTGTGAGCAACTAAACTTTATCCTGGCTGAAGGGATAACTTATATAGCGCAAGAATTGTAGACGCAAGAAATACAAGAAAGGTGGAGCCCATGTAGATGGACGGTTGAGATTAGTGTTTAATATGTGGGGATTGATGTTAAACATCTGGGCCACATCTTTCTTGTGTTTCTTGCGCCTACAATTCTTGCCCTATATCATTTCTCGGCCGAAGGCCATGGATTATTGGTGGGTATGCATTAATATGGTACTTTACATCTCTTAAATATGGGATCCCGTGTACACGCATTTAATAGGGATTAAAGTATAAAATAAAGTCAACACGAACACGAGAATTGATATAGCGCAAGAATTGTAGGCGCAAGAAACACAAGAAATGTGGGGCCTGTGTGGATGAACGGTTGAGATTGGTGTTTAACACGCGAGGATTGATGTTAAACACCCGGACCTCACCTTTTTGTGTTTCTTGCGCCTATAATTCTTGTGTTATATCATTTCTCTAGGAACACACATGAAAAAAGAAAAAAAATTTGTTCAATTTGATTAGTGTTGTTGCAAATAAGACTGAACCAGGGGCGAAGGGGGCATCACAGCCACCCTTGAAATACATCTTGCTTAAATCCTATTCCCTTTACTCCGAATTCATGTTTAAAGCAACTTTACCCAGTATATTCCCAACTAAGTTGGGGTTTGGGAGGTCTGATGTACGTGGCCTTACCCTTGTAATTATACAAAGATGCCATTTCTGTTTTGCGACCGAGGCGGTATCGATCTCTGGACCTCACATTTTTTAGGTTCAGTTTCTCATCACTTGTCAAGGGCTTGATTCCGAATACAGGTTTCATCCTTTGAATTCAAAATTTTGACTCTGCCTCCGGAATGAACTCATTTGGTTTAATTAGATTATCATGCTTTGTGAGCTGAAATTATATTAACCACTTAATAGTGTCAAAAGTGTCATTATGAGCATAATTAATTATAAATGTAAACGCTAATCAGTAATCACCGGACTACCGCATTAGGATGCCTCCTAGCCTAAAGCCTACTAGTCACTAATTAAACATATTATAATAACCATTTGTTATTCATTTGCCTATTTTCTTGCACCATTGTTCTCCACATATGCACTAGACAGTACACAGTTATTAATTAGCTTTACACGCCAGGTACTCAGTTATT
Organism: Pinguicula moranensis; assembly: GCA_028565015.1. NCBI lineage: Eukaryota > Viridiplantae > Streptophyta > Magnoliopsida > Lamiales > Lentibulariaceae > Pinguicula > Pinguicula moranensis. The sequence continues at coordinate 10,075 of JAOWBN010216521.1, forward strand.
AGGAAAGTTTAGGGTTGGGTCAAATATGGTTCGATCCGGTATGGACGTTTAGATATTGCGGTAGAAACTAAAAGAGTCAAAATAAGTCTATTAAACCTATAAAAAAAATGCAAGATTAATATTATTGATATTTTAGACAATATTTTTTTATATATAAAAGTGCTATTTCAACAATAATTTTATTAAGATGTTGTTTTAGATAATAATTTTAATTATCGTTGTCTCCCAAAAAAAAATTTGAAAAAAAACACCCATTGACATTAGGGTATTGAAATAAAATAGTCATTAACTTCATAGGTGAAATACCATAAATTTTGATTTTATTTCTGTTTTTCCTTTTCTAAGATTATTTTAATATAAGTAAAGATCCGTTCTGGTTGGGTATGCACGTTTGAAGTTAACTGCGATAGTTTGATACAGAGAAATCATAATTTTGCACCAATAGTCAGTTCTTTATAAAAGAAACAACTTTGAAAGTTTGAAATTTGGTTGACTAAGAATCTAACAAAATATTAAACTATAAAAATAATTATATTAAATAACTATAAAAAAAAATATTAAAAAACTATACAAAATAAATATTAAATTAAAGAAATAATAAAAATTATAAAATTTTATTTTATGGTATAGTGGTTAGTCCACAGAAATGTTGATCCACTCACGATTTTTTTAATCACATGTATATCAATTTTTTTTATTTTGAAATCTAAAAAAGAAGTGAAAATGCGCCTATGGGATTAGAACCTAGCCATAAATTTGAAAACCGAACATTCTAACAACTTATCTAAGCACATTTTATGCTTTATTTCTAAACAAATATATTTATAATATTTAGGGGATGGCGAAAATAAAAATAATAATTTTTTATATATAATTTTTTTTTTAATACTGGGACCATGACCCCCTTTCTCCACTCTTGGTCTTCTGCATTATTGAACTTGGATATTTTATTTTCCAAAAAAAAATGGTATTTATTGTTAAATGAATTTGTGAAAATAGAGTTTCAACTTTTGGTAGAGGATACTAACGTTTTTACGCTGACAAAAACATTTACGCTGGATATATAACATAATTCAGATTAAAAATAGCCGCAACAACATGACATGACATGTTAAGTAAATCTAATTTAGGGCCTATTTTGTACCATAGTTGATTTCTCATTTTACTTCTCCTTTTGATTCTCCTTTTTCTTTTAATTTGTAACTTTTTTAGTGTTTGGTAAAACTATGAAAAAAATTAAAAAAATTATGGAAAAAGTGTTTGCAATACAAATTTTTTAAGATAATTAAATAGTGTTTGTAGTTATATTTGGTATGATAACTTTGATTTATTTACAAAATTGCTATTAGAAGTAGAAGTGGAAAAATAAAGTAATATCCTACCTATTTCTGAAAAAATGAGGAGGAGTGGAGTTTTAAAACACTGATTTTGAAATCTAAAAAAGAGAGAATAAAAAAATTAATCTAAAAAAATAAGTAGTACAAAATAGGTTCTTAATAAAAAAAATTAATTAAATTAAATTAAATTATATTTTTACACTCATAAGCGTGTCTCACCAACAAACTTTATTTCATAAATTTAACGTGTAGTATTTTACAACTCCCAAATATCGAACTATTTGTTATCCTAAGTTTGATCTATCTATGCCCAAGTGGGAAAAAATATTTGTTATCATATTTATTTTAAACTAGTAATTGCCCGTGCCCTCAGGGCACTGGTGTCAAAACATACACCAGCCTTAAAAAAAAAAAAAAAAAGTGACACGTGGACCAATCGGCGTCCACGGACCGAAAATTACGTGGACGCTGACGTGGACCGTTGCCGCATTACTATATAGATATCAATTACAATCAGATTACAAACCAACGGAAAGTGGAGACAGAAGACGGTAAAAATAGTAATTTTCCCTGCTTAAATTTATGTTGTACTTCTCTTATATTTCTCTCTCTCCTGCCCCTGGTCAGGCCAAATATTTATATCCTAATAAAAAAAGGTCAAATTTGTTTTTTTGGATGGCCAATGGTATCCGACTATTTGTCGACTAATTCACGCGGATCTACCCGTATAACTCTTCGAACAAATTGGACAAACGACTGACTAGGCAAGCTTTGTCATAAAACTGGAGTCTAACCCCTATTTTGTTCGTTTGTTGGGAGTCGAACCCACAACCTCCCACATATAAAGAAGTTATGGGCCCTGACGATAACCATAGAGATTAAAGGTCAAATTTGTTACCAACATCGAACTAATAAAAAATCTTTTTAAATTTTAGAGTTAGTGGCGAAGGGATGGGGTCGGTTGACTAGGCGCAGCTTCCCTCCCCACGCACCAGAAAAACTCAGTTTTAATTTTCCTGCAAAAATTTCCTCTTCCCACTTCAACTCCCTAATTTTTTTCTTTTCATCCTCCTCTCTCATCTCAGTTTGTGATCCAAGGGGGTTTAGGAATAAGGTTTTAAGGGTAAAGTTGTGGTCGTCCCAAATTTTTGTCAGTTCCCTTTCCTACCCTGCGGTTTGATACTTGGCTCCGCCATTATTTGAATTGTGAATATTTCAGATATTTCTGGCATGTGACGACAGCGCTTACAAAAAACTATGAAATTTTTGGAAGCTAAGACTCGAGAGTAAAACAAGTATCTACTTATTGTTTTGACCTTTCAGGCCCCTATTGGGTGGTAAGCTTTGTCGTTCGTTCTAAACTAATTAAGCATCTGTTTTGCGCAGCCTTCTTAAAATTATAATTCAATTATAAGCACTTTTTTTTCAAAAAATAACTCTTTATTTTTTCAAAAAAAATTATTATAATCTAATTATAACCATAAGAGGGTCTGCGGAAAATACCCCCTAAAATTGCAACAGATATAAAGCAACTAAAAAAAAGCAACTTTACCCAATATATTGGGGTCTGGGGAGTCTGATATATGTGGTCTTACCCTTGTAATTATACAAAGAGATCGTTTCCATTTTCCGACCCAGACGAGTATCGATTTCTGGACCTTACAATTGTAAGATATAATTGTTCACCACTTAAACCAGCATAACTTGATAAAATTGCAACAGATATGGTTCATCCTAATAGTCTCACATTTTTCGAAGGGTGGGATTATTATATCATGTAATAGGCTGTCATTTAACATGGAATTATTTGTAATCTTTCGATTTAATGACTTCAGAAGAATAAAGGGGTAATTGTTGGAGTCCGTTTTCCTCAACGCCATAATTAACTAACGACAATTTGTAAAAAAACAGAGAAATAAATTCACACATCATAAATACAGGAAAAAGTTCATGAACAAAAAAGACAAAACAAATCCTCGCTTCATTTCTTGGTTTTTGTTGAATTATTTACTCTATTATATCAATATTTTACAAAAAGAATTGATTATCCAAAACCAGGGGCAGGCGGAAAGGGAGGCCGCCTCTCCTACTCCACGCCATCCCACTCACACACCAAC